>JAGKTI010000407.1:3821-15686 GCA_018397915.1 Birgus latro
TATATATATATATATATATATATATATATATCATTTTTAACACTTTTGGAACATATCCTGTTTTTCCCTAGTAGTAGTAGTAATAGTAGTAGTACCCCCACTACTGCTGCTAGTATTGCAATGACTAATTACTGCTACTACTACTACTTTAATTACTACTATTACCACTACTACAGGCCCAGGGGAAAATGAACCCCCTGAATAACTAGATAACAGTCTGCAACATAACCAACTATGCCCAGAGCACAGTACACACATCTCTTTGTCTAATAAGTATGGCTATGGTAGTTAGAAATATACAAGTTACTGGAGAGGGAAGGGGAAGGGGGAGACCAAAGATAAGATGGAGGGATGAGGTTGCATTAGTAGGTACATGAGTGAGGGAGGTGTGAGTTGGAGAAAGGGTATGCTGATGGCAGAGGACAGAGTGACACTGATGATTCGTTTGTGGCCATCACTTCCACAATTAATGCACCTGGATATAGATAGACAGATAGATAGAGACAGACTTTGGAACTGTCTCCCTCTGTCTGTATTCCCTGCTTCCTATGATCTCCAATCTTTCAAATGCAGTGTGTCCAGGCATCTCGAAATGAATGGATCTTGAATTTGGCTCTCTTTTGCATTGTTTTTACTTTTTCTTGGAAGGAACAGTATTGCGGGCCCATGGCCCTTGGTTCCTTCTTCCTTGCATTAAAAAAAAAAAAAAAAAAGACAGACTGGAGGAACTACATTATAGATTGGAAAAGCAAATGAAAGTATAATAGAAGTATATAAGCCATGAAGTAAAGAAAATGAAATATAATATGAGATTGACCATTTGCATTCAACTGGCATGCATGTGGGTCTTTTATACATCCACATTAACTCTCTCATGGTCAGAAAACTCTTGCATTCCACTTCAAAGTCAGAGGATTTTGTACAGCTCTGAGTAAATCGTAGTATCATGAAAAATTTAAAACGTGCTTAAAAAAAAAAAAACTCATTTTTCACAGCAAAGGGGTTAAAGGTAACCACAGGACTTCATAGTATGCTTTATTTCACTGATATCGTGGTAAAGCTGAAAATATAATATGCTATGATGTGTCAGCCATTATATCAGAGTCGCAGCCACACACACACACGCTCCTATGCCTTTACATCAATGCCTGTCCATGCTAGCCTTTCAGAATTAAGCTTTTATAAATATATGTATGTACCTTGCACTCTATTCTTAGCCTAAAGTTGTGGACATCAAGTTATTAGTGTCAAATTTAACTCACAGATTATACTTTCAGATTTATATACAATACAGTAAGTGCAAAGTGATTTAATTTCAAACTAACAGCCATATGCTAAAGATCAGGAGAAAGACAAGCCCTGAATTTCTGACAACAATTTCTGAACCACATGACTGAGACAAAAGGTGACAAGCCTCTCCATACCACTGCTAACTGCATGCTGTAATGTAAGATGCAGGCTAATCAATACTACCAACCATTATGCATTCCATTAATGACTATCAAAAATTACAGGCTTGTCCTTTCCTTTTGCAATTTAGGTTTTTGACCACTTCAATATGATGATATTTTTTTTTTTAATTCTTGCTTTCCCCAGATGATCTTTATTCAGTTCAAGAAAGATATTCTGTAATGAAGAGCTTAAAAATAATCTCCAATAATTCTCTCATGGTCAAAACAACCATTCTCCTCCTGCTGATGCTAAGGCTGATTAATTTACCTTAGAGTGAGTCACAGATGTCCGAGAGTTAACCCCTTTTGCTACGTGACTTCCTTTCCAAGCCAAATAAACTCAACAGGAGAAAGTATGAACTAAATTAAAATCCTCACAGTGAAGTGGTCAAGCATACTGCCATAACCATCAAACCTTCCATCACTAACTATCTACCTTCTCACCTACCAATCTATCTACTTCCACGCCCAATCCCGGAGGTCATCCCGGCTGGCTGCAACAACAAAAGTCTCAGAATCTTTCTTGTTAAGCTATTACAAATGTCTTTCTTACGCTAATACAAAGGTTCTTATGCTAGTACAAAGTTATTTCAGAATGCACCAGTGGAATATGCTGCATGTTTGTTTTGTCGAGGTAAAACTTATTACAGTATTACTCTTATTCAGTCATCCGCAACAAATCTTTAAATAATAAAATACAAGACTAAGATGCACAAAAAAATCATAATAATAATAATAATAACAATAATGATCAGGATGGAAAAGGAGAAATGAAGAACCTAATGATCCATTCCCTGTCACAATTACAGTATTATTATTATTATTATTATTAATATTATTATTATTTCTTTACTTAATTTTTCTTTAAGAAAGACAAAGAAAGATGAATCATGGACCTTTCCATGTCTCTTGGTCAGCCTACAAAAAACAACTATTAGCTACAACAGGGAGTCATTTGTAAATCTGTTTGTGAATTTCAACCGCTTTACTCCAACGACCTATTTTTTTCCCTTACTCTTGCTACCACCAGATAATTTTACTGAATGCAGGAAGAGACCTATTGAACTGGAAGGGTTAAATATACCTTTCATTAACCTCTTCACAATCAGACATCTCCCTAAAACTGATCAAAACTAAATCATGTGAGTAGCAAGAATACTGTAAAATAATTGATCACTGGGTAGAAGGGGTTGCTATTACATCTCACAACCCTCATCACCACACTCAAAATTTCTGGAATGCTCCCTCTGTCTACTTTTTCACATTGTCCATACACGCTAATATGTATCGCATTTAAACACTTTCTGTACAATGATGCATATAAGTAAGGAGTCTTAATATTCTAAATGCTCATACAATTGTGCCGTAGTTTCACTCACACCTCTTCAGTAAAAGTATTATGACTGAGAATTATACCAGCAAATAACACAGAATGACCTGACAAACAAACACACTACGGTACTTATTATGCCAGCAGGGAACAAAGAATAAACACACAAACAAATGCAATACTAACAAATGAAGTAAAGTACATTCCAATTTCTCAGCACACATACTGGTACAACAAATCAAATCAATGCAGATGTCTAATCTATAATAATAATAATGGTAACACAGTAAATTATAGCAGCAATATACATCTTTTGGATTTGACTCCACTGATCTATTTTATTGGTTTATTCTTGCTATCTCCAACATTAACAATTTTTCCTCATTTTTGAAAACTATGGTCCAGATAAATTCATAGCCCCTGAATGCCACTTAATGCTTATTGTGTGTGAGGCTAATCTATGCACTCCTAACTGCTACCAAAGTTATACAAAATAAAGTACAGCAGTAACTTTGATATCAGCATAACATTAGACTACTCGAGGTGCTCAGGAGTAAAGACAAGTGAAAATAAAGCATAAAGTGAGAGATCAGTGTTAAAATACAACTGCTGATGTGGTCCAAGCCTCATTTGAATATGAAGCTTGTGGACTGTAGGATGAAGTTTGCCCTGGTCCAGCAATGCACCACCCTTCTTTTGGGGGATAGGGAGGAAGCTGAGGGTCACTTGCAAAACCACGCAGTTGAACTGCCTCCATATATCAGTGTCACTAAGTGAAAGCATCCCTATCTAACATCAATAAACTTCATCATCGTCATCATCATCTAAAATTACGTATGGTAAAAGTGGGATACGTGTACTTTTCCATTAACTTAACCTTGAAATCTCTCCTTATGGCATATTGGCACTTATCTGCCTTCACTAACAAGCACCTCATTTGTACCTTGCTCTAAGTAGGGCCTGAATTCACAAACTTACAATCAACTGCCACTTATAACAAGACTTTTATATGCAGGGAAGACAAGAGAAGATGATCCTTCCCTTCTCTCTCACTCTTCCTGCAAAAACAAATCCTGGTTATGAGAGGGAGTTGATTGCAGGTCTGTGTGTGAATCCAGACCTAGATCCACAATGCACACCACACCCAACAATGGATCCCAACTTCGAACAACGGTATAAAAATTGGCTGGCACTACGCTACCTACAAAGCTAAAGTTTACGATGCTCATGGCGCTGGCGAATGAAAAAGTATCGCTGGAGTTGATAGTCTACTTACACTCTCTTGAGACTACCGTAACTGAAATTATCATCAATACCACCATCATCATTCTCACTCCAACCCTACTTTCCACTAGCACAGAGCTCATGATGACCTAATTGTAGAATTGGTAATCATACACAAGCAGTTTCCAGTCTCACTGCTTTACTTTAAAATTTCACACACATAAAGCAATTAAAACTGCTCCTATAAATTTCAGTCTACTAAAAAATTCAAAATTCTATTTTTCAAAAAAATCCAACACACACTGGGAGAAACATGAATCAATTTAACCCCTCCAGAATGATGACTGCTTTTTGTTTTAATTCCTGGTATTGCCAATGACTACCAAGCTGACCAAATTATCACTAGCAGTTGAGTTACAGATTATATCTATTATACCATCCAGAATGATGTTATCTCTCGTATCCTATTCAAGATGACGCTCAATATCTTTTTTCAGCTTAGGGCAGAACCACCTAAATAAGAAGGATTTAAACAGTCACTGCTAAACACACCACAATCAGATGTCTTCACCCCAAGTTGAATAAAATTATATAACGACTTCCTCTCTATCATCATTATCATCATCACAAAAGTCATCATCAACATTATCATCATTAGCAGCAGCAGGCAAAATCAAATAAGAATGCATCATCCTACCACGGGAGCTAACCAGTCCAACACACAAAACTCTAATCTCAACATTTTGATATAATGGAAGATCTACAAAGTGGCACAAAAAACTGTCTTCATGAAACTTGGAGGCAAACCTTACTCTACACAGCTGCTTTATTTAATCATACTTGCGTCGAGTACAAAAATGAAGGTGAGGGCTGGATTAGATACATGGCAGTACTGGGGCTGTGTTTTTGAAGGATCTGAATGCTTCCTTGCACTTCTTTACTAGTTTTGCTTCTGTGATTGGTACATTAACTTCCTCACTCCCAGGACATACTTTGTATTATACCATTTGTATTTTCGGACAGCTCTATTTCTTTTGAGTGAGACTTATCATTTTGGAGGAGTCAGATATTGTTTTGCCATCAATGACACCTCCATTTCAGGCTCTCTCTCTTAAACTAAATATAATACTGTAGTCTGAAATTCCCAAAAATAAAATAAAAAATGTTGTGCAAGTGAAGAAGTGAATATTCCCTTGAACATTTTAATATTCTCTTGTATGTATTAATATTCTTTTATATGTTTTAATATTTTCTTGTGTTTTAATATTTTCTTGTACGTTTTCATATTTTCTTGTACTTTTCATATTTTCTTGTACATTTTAAAATTTTCTTTTATGTTTTAATATTTTCTTGTACAGTTAATGTTTTCTTGTACTTTTATTTTTTGGCGTTCAAGTATTTTCTTCCATTTTTAACATACTTTGGCACATTTTTCAAATATTCTTGTACTCTTTCATATGTTCCTATACATTTGAATATCCTCTTGTACATGACTTATAGTGTCCTTTTACTCCAACTACATCCTTTTATATTTCACTCTTGCAACCATCAAACCATCATATATTACTTGGTATTTAGCTTAGGGGAAACCCTCACAGGGAAGAGATTAAAAGACAGTGCAAATAAGATACAAGAGAATATTTTTTTTTTTCACAATAAACAGCTAAAGGAGAGGAGCTAGGGAGCATCCTCTGTCAAAAAACACAACCCCAGCACAGAATGGTAAATGGTTACAAATCCCAAATCTTCTACACAGTACATCCTATTACAGTATTTACTTTACACTTTCAACACGACTGTATTATCAGCGACCAAAGTACTGTACAGGTATCTGAAAGATCACAAATATGACATTCAAACTACAAAATCTCTCTCTTTCTCACACATACACATATACAAACAGACACACTACTCACTTACACACTAACAAAACTTACAAACTAATGACAGGAGGTACAAGTGAATTATCCTCCACTTGTCCCTCTCTTGTACGGATCCCATATAAAGAAAAAAAAAACACAAATCAAATAACTAAACCTTTTATTGCCCTTTATTATCTATTACCTTTTTTGCATTAATTCAACAACTTCATCAATCAAAAGGAAAAAACTCACATAACTACCTTGATTGTATCTTCCCTTAATTTCACAAACCAACAAATTAATCAGTCTTCTTTTTGGTATACCCTTGCATGTGTCTTGTATTAAATTAACAAACACCACAAATGATACAAAATGGGCCTTAAAAACTAAACTAATTGTCAGTATTTCGTCTAGAGCATAACATAAAACTGAATACTGTTTAACTCAGTCCACCTGAAAAGTCAAGTACCTAAATCTTTAATAAATATCCAAGTTCTATATTGGTATGTGAGGCTTCCTGGATTGAAAACCTCTCAAAAAACAAATATTACAAACAGGACATTATATACTGAAGAACAAAAACTGACTGATTACAATAACGCTTCAAGACAATTTTCTCACGGTTTGAAAAGGAAAACATCAACAAGCCATCTCACCTCAAAATGGGTCAAATTAAAACAACAGCCAAATTAAGATCCCGAAACTCAAACAAAGGGTAACACAAAACAACATCCAAAATAACACAACAACACTACCCCACTAACTCAAACAAGATGTACAAAGGGTAAAAGAAGTATCGCACAGGGTTGGTCCGATGCCCTTCGTGAAATTTCAAGCGCCTCCACCACAGTACACAGCCAACATACATGCCTTGGTGCTGGAGAGGCAGTGTTAGCCAAGGGTATAATCAGAGGGTCACCAGAAAGTAAAGCTTGTAGGTGTACCATTAGTCTACACAGAAAACAATGTGAGGTAAGCCAAAGCACCTGACACAACTCAGATCATCCACAACACCCTGAAAACAAATCCTCCACCCCATTCACACTACACAAATGGAAACAAAATCACATCATAAAATAAATAAACTGATACAAAAACATGAGCAGCCAACAATCACAACAGCTACACCTTTAAGAACGAAAAGAAACACTTGGACAACGAAATCCCATGTTCTACTGACACCATAGGTAACATGACATGCAAATCTTCTCAGGACAAAACAAACATGATACTCTACAATCAAGTAAAAATCAAGGTGACATCACCACACACAAACCAACCACAGGCAAACAATAACAACCGGTTATACAAATAAAGACTGATGGCACAAGCAGATCCCATGTTGTTAGGAGGAAGGTTTTCCAGCACCATTTCCTAAGCAATTTATCTTTAAAATTACACAATAATCTTTCCTTGTATGTTAATTATATCTTTTAGCACTTCTACAAGCTGCATAAGGAAACATGAAGAAAATAAAACCATGCAGTATCCCAAACCAAACTGAGAGGGAAGAGCTGCCAGAAATCCTCTTAAGATGAAGATACTATGTTGCCAAGAGACATAAAGCCACATTCTTGTCAGTTTAGGATGGCTTGTAGCACCTCTTCCTTGGTTATTTATTTTGCACACCGCACCATATTAGCAGCCTGTATGCCATTTACGTCTTTTCAACACCGACACAATACCATCAATAATATGCATGAAGACACAAATGTGCTATATGCAAAAATAATCAAGAAAGGAAGAGGGGCCACAAAGCCTCCTAAATTGACAAATATATGGTCCAAAGAGACACATCCACACTCACAAAATTTTTATTAAAACATCTACACACGACACACGAGCACTAAGCCACAGACACTCATTTGACTAATCAGGTTGTGCTCTCGTCTGGATGGAATATTCTCACAAGGCTGCTAAGGCCAAAAATTGGACAAGAGGATGAATGAGGAGGCACCAGGCCGAACAATGCAAAAGCCTCTGTGGTTCAAAGCCTTGCTGTTATGTAGGAATGTTTACATTTGAAGTTAGTTTCATGTCCGAACAACTTTGTGGTAAACAAAATGAAAAATCAACTATGTGCTCTGAAACACGACTGAGACCTTGTGACACATGCTGTTAGCCCTGAAGATTCCAGTTGCCATGTGATAAACTTATGCTACGTGTTATCACAGGCATTTCCTAAAAATGTGAAGCATCAATCCTATTCTTAATACTTGTATTATTATTATTACAGCAGTGAATGTATGCTATCACAACTACCTACCCCCAAGTGAGGATACTTTTTCTAGGCATTGTACACATCTGGTCAGCTCAGGAACTCTCTCCCTCAATGGTCTATGACCAGTCTTTTAAATGCAATATGTCCAAGCATCTTGAAATGACTGGATCATGAATGTGGCTTTCGTTTTTTGTTCAATTTTCTTAAAAAAAAAAAAAAAGTTTCACACGTTCTCAAGCTTCTTCTTTGTTTTCATAAAATGCAGTGTCTAAGTAGGGGTCCTTGAGTAGAATTATTTAGGTAAGAGTGTAAGGCTATCATGATTTTTTTTTCTTTTTTTTCTTCAATGCTTAAGTAGGGATGCCTAGGGGAAGAGGACAGTTTTTCATGCAGTGGTGTTTGTGTGTGTAACCTGATGTTCAATTATTCTTGCACATATGTTGTTCTGCCAGGCATCTCCTCATTTTTGTAAAGGGTAATGACTCCTCTCAAGCCTGGTGGATCATGGGCCGCCTAAACCAATAACTTTCTTTACCTAAATTTGTACCAGTTTATCATCAAAGCACATACAAAGCTATTCACACTACTGCCTCTAGGAATTACATTAAACAGGCATTAGTTTTTACTCCCTTCAGTGCTGTGTTGCCTTTATACTGTTCTTGCTACCACCAGATCATTTTATTCAGCTTAGAGACGACTTCTAGTACTGCTTGGATTAGTGAAGTGAATTTTTATACTACATCCTTCACCATGAGAGGATTGTACTAAGCACATAAAGTAATCCGCTGGTAGAGACAACATACAATCATAGACATCACTGCACTGGGAGGGTTGGTCAATTACAGATTTGATTAAACATCTTCACATATAAAGCTATTCACACTATTGCTTGCAATATTTAAAGTAGATTATTATTTTTTGTATTAATTTAGTTATCATTACACATCTTGACTCAAAATAAATTTGTAGCAACTATCTATTTTTACTTCAGGTAAATTTTGTAGAGACTGTATCTTAATCTAAACGTCAATCTGTTAACATTATATTACCTAGTGTGTTGCTTCAATGTACATGGTCGTATTTTAACCACTCCATTCTGATGATATATTATTCCATTCCTGCTATCACCAAACTGTTTTACCCAGCTTAGGAAAGACTCTGAAACGGAGAAGTTTGATATTAGCTTCACCAATCCCTTCATCACAAGACATCTTTCCCAGGTTGAATAAAGTCATTTGG
The DNA here is from genome assembly GCA_018397915.1 of Birgus latro. Classification (NCBI taxonomy): domain Eukaryota; kingdom Metazoa; phylum Arthropoda; class Malacostraca; order Decapoda; family Coenobitidae; genus Birgus; species Birgus latro. The sequence goes on from JAGKTI010000407.1 coordinate 13,149, forward strand.
AAGAGTCAAATAACTGAATACATCATCAGATTTACATGGTCAACCCTTTCACTGTGGTAAGGACACATCTACTTTATTCTTGCCACCCCCAAATGATTTCCTTAGTTCAGAATGACATCTCACAGTAAAGGGGCTAAAACACATGACTGTAAATGAGAAGACAACTCCACAAAATTCATAGTGTCATTTTTAGAACACCTATGGATATGAGGTGTAAGCAGCCTGCAATACTTGTTATAAAATCCCCTCAGTTATGGAACAGAGGCTACGTTCTTTTCTTCCCTACAGTATTTGAACAAGTGGCTAAAACATACAATACTGACCATGAGGATGAGCAATCAATTCTACTCACAAGCTATTAGTTGACACCAAACGAGCATCTGACTGAAAGAACTACATGCTCCATCAAAGTCCACTAAATAGGGGCAACACTTAAGATCCCCAAGAGATGGCACAGCATAAAACAGTATCAATATGTGCTCCAACAATGGCATAAAAACTTGGAGTCTGCCTTCCCCCAATCAATCTTGGTTTTATAAATACGACTTAAAGTTCTGTATCCCCTCCTTTACCTTAAGTAACCAGTCCTTCAAAGTTGTTATGTGTCCCTGAGAACAGCTTTATTTAAGTGATATTACCTATTACAAGGAAAAAACTGAAAGCTTAAAATTATGTCATCACATCACCTGTTTTGCTCATAGTGCGGCCTTAAGAGCTACAGCTGGATGTGGCATCACCTTAACCTCACCCTCACCTGACCTGACCTAACCTAATCAAATCTAACCTAACCTAAATTAAAGTACACTAACCTTACCTTATCTAACCTAGTATAACCTCAACTGACCTAACCTGATCAAATCTACCCTCCCTTCAGGTAAATCAACTCATCCTGCCCTAACATTCTACTCCCTTAATGTACCCTAACCATTCTTCCAAACCCAACCTCACCTAGATCAGAGTTTGGCCAGGTAAGTTAAGATTAACTCAAAAAAGACAAAGGTTGGATAATTTGGTTAAGCTAGTTTACGACAGGCCAGGCTAGCCTACGGGATGTTACACTGAATCTGATTACACAACAATTATATAAAGTAAGGTTACATCAATTTAGGTGAGGTTAGGATAGGTCAGTAGGTTAGGTTAAGTTAGGCAGGTCAGGTCAGGTTGGGTTAAGTTAGGTTAGGTCAGGTTAGGTTGGGTTAAGTTAGCTTAGGTCAGGTTAGGTTGGGTTAAGTTAGGTTAGGTTAGGTTAGGTTGGGTTAAGTTAGCTTAGGTCAGGTTAGGTTGGGTTAAGTTAGGTTAGGTTAGGTTAGGTTAGGTTTGGTTAGGATGGGTCAGCTGAAATGACACCACATTTGTCCACAGTAACTAACCAGCTTCTTCAGAGGACAGGAAGACAGAGAGTTATGGACACGTACACAAACGCATGCACACACAAAAATATATAAACGCACACTCATCAGCAAAACCAACAAGAGTGATATAATGCCATCATCAAACCCTTCACTGCAATTACACCTCACTTCCCCTATTCTTGCTTCCACAGAGAGATTTTTAGCTACTGAAGCCCTTGGAGTAATAGGTCCAGTAACCATTTCTATTAAACCTTTCATTTCTGAGGTGTCTATATTTTATTCCTATGATTACCAGATGATTTTACTTTTTTTTTTTTTTAATGGCAGGAAGAAAGAATCAAAGACCAGAGGCCCATGAACTTCTTCGAAGAACAAATAAAAACAAACTAATAGAAACCCATTTTACTGATGATTTTACAAATGATCTCTTAAAAGAGTGTACAATATATCTTTATTTGTCCGACTCCTGCTTCCATCAAACAAGTTTACAGTGTTTAATTCTGATGCTCCATTACTGTGACAAAGCTGAAAGCCGTCTCCATTAAACACCTTAATAAAGTGAAATTTCCATTTAATCTGTTGCTGCCACCATTTTATGATTATACTGAAAAAGAGATGTTCTTGTAGTGAAGAATTTATATCCACTCTATGGCTGCTAATAGCTAACTATTCACCTTCAAAATGACCTTCTTGCAGCGAAGCATTTTAGTCAGTCATAATGCATAAATGGTTTGGGAATTATACATAGCAACTCCATTATAACTGATCATGAGGATGGCGCTAACACACTCTCGGAATTTCCAAAAGTTTACAACTGTTCAAAATAATCTGAGTTAAAGTTTACAAGTCTTCAAATTAATCCGAGCTTCAACTACAATATTGGGATACATAAAAAATCCTTACACATTAATGCTTAAATCTACAAAACTACCTCAATGTTTTTTTCTTCTGAGGACTACAAATCTCTTTCACTACTACAATTGTCTTTAAAATACATTATGTCATTATAACTGTCAGTTCAAAAGTATTAGCTGTCATTGTTATAATTCTAAAATGTGTTATAAAATATGCAGGTCAGCTAAGACAGACAGAGAGAGAGAGAGAGAGAGAGAGAGAGAGAGAAATGAATAACAAGGAACCACTGTACATAATAATCTGCACTACCCTAAATATCCCATCATTTATT
>JAGKTI010000407.1:35522-49967 GCA_018397915.1 Birgus latro
GGTCACACGCGTGGTAGAACTGTGTGCAAAGAAGGTCAGAGGAGATCAGTATCATTATACATTGCATACATCTATTATCCAATCCTGTGCTCCTCATCAGAAGTAAAAGGGCCTGAGACTAGGTTATTCAGTCCAAACATTTAAGGCGAGGTAGGTGGTTGGGGTTTACTGTTCACGTAATACCACTCAGGGATGAGTGAGGCTGGTCACTCTCATCTTAAATGTCAGGACCAACTTGCCCAGCCCCAGGATCCTAGACTCCTCATGGGGCAACACAAGATCAGATGATGATGATGATGATGATGAAGATGATGATAATGTGACAAGTCCCTTTCCCACAGGCATAATTATGTCATTAATAAACTCCAAACTTTAATTTTTATGGGTTAAACCTGTTTGGAGTGCCACAACCCACCAGACCACTGGGTGACCATATGTTGATTATATGATTACCACTCAGTATAGTAATGGTTTCCTGGATTACAGGAGATCATCTGGCTTGTCACTCAGTGTAGAACTACACAGTACATGGTGGATGCTAACTACCACAATTAATATGAGATTATATCATATTCTTCAGGAACGATAACTCTTTGTTGTTCTTTCATACCACAGGCTTAAAGAAAATACAGGTACAAATGGCTGCATGTACGAGAAAATAAATAACACATCAGAAATGAAGAAGGCTGCCATCAAATGAACATGAACCCATAATAATGTTACTAAATCAGTGAAGGTTTATTTCCAAGGGGTGGTTGGCATGTAATTCCACTCAGGGATGAGTAAGGCTGGTCACTTTATCCTATATGTCAGGACCAACTTGCCTAGCCCCAAGCTCCTACGCTCCTCGTAGGATTGGATGATGATGATGATGATGATGATGATAAAACAATGTCTGAAACTGCATAAAATATATGAGTTGCATTTTAAGAGTTACTGTTGTTGTGCTAACCCAGTAAGAACAACAGTACAGCAACAATGCTGGTTTCAGACAATCAAAAGAGTAAATGGCAAAATCGTTTCTCTCAACTTACGTGAAATTTGGAGAAGCACTTTACATATCAAATAGTAAATTACTGTGTACAGTGACAGCAGTGTTAGTAATTGCAGTGCTGAAAACACCTAACTCCATCTGCCTCCCTTATAATTCTACAACACTGTACCAAATGTTAGGACACAGATACAATACCATCAACTATGACATACAGAAAGTTCCAAAATGAATACATAAATCTGCCACAAAAGTACTGCAAGACAATGTTAACCTTGGAACAGACATAACTGTAAAATTACCAATGCTAAACATTCAGTTTTCATCTGAAAATCCTTTCAGTCCCCAAGGACTCCCTTAATCTACATTAAATCATCAAGTAGCTGCCAGAATCAAATATAAAAATATCAACCTACTGAAGAGGTTAACACAAACTACCAGTAACTAAATCTGAACTTGTTTTACATTTAGTTTCCTATTCATAAAGTTTCTAACATCAGTAAAAACACTGAAGACAAATAATAATCATTCTCAACACTAATTATGCCATTTAACAATTATGATAAATAAAATCTCTTACCCAAAGCACTGTCAATCACATATGGAATCTGCAACAAACATAAAAAAATGAAACCAAGAGTGAACATAAAACAAGAATCACTAATTCAAACAAAACTTTTATATCCCATTCATCCATCCATCATCCAGTTCATTACAGGTATTGTCTCATCAAAACTATGGGGACTTGGGATGAGGCTACTCACTCCAGACATTTCGGTGGAGGTAACCAGTTTTGGCATTATGCATGCTGTACACCCCAAATACTGCTCAGATTTAGACCCATAAAGGCCAACCTCTTGGAGCAGCTTAACCCATTAGAACATTAGGTATCCATTTGTTGATTTTATGGTTACCTAGCAATGCAAAATGCTTTCCTTGGTTACAGGAAACCATTTGGCTTGTTGATCAGTGTACAGTCATCTGAAGGTAGCACTATACTGAGTGCCAGTGGATGTCTATATTGACAACAGTTCACAGGGGAAAAAAAAAAGGGGGGGGGGCCTAAACTCCCTGAATAAATCATAAAACCAAAAACTCACAGTGGAGAAGACCATGGTAAAAGCGTAGACAAGCGCCTCAGCGAAGTATCTGCGTCTGAGTGCGAGTATGATGGCCGGGAGGAAGAACAGGTTGGACAGTGTGAGGAGCAGTGTGGCCAGTAGCAGCTCCCAGTTAGGGGTGGCCTCAGAGCTGTCAGTGCAGCCCCACCCTCGGTAACCTGCACACAAAGGAAGTAAAGGTCAACTGTGCTTTTGCATGACCTATAGACAGTTATTAGTTACTTATCAACCCATTCTATTTACAAATACATATTTCCAACTACCTCAAGTAATCACCCACCTAAAATGGAAACAACTGGATCAATAACACTGCATTCAACTAGAGATATAAGGGTTCAAGACTAGGGTACAATCAGAATATGAAGCATGGAATAAGAGATGGAGACTGATACATCCAGATGGTACTGTATGACTGAAAAACCTCCAGGTGCCTCTGGAAATTCTTATCTCATACACACAAGGACAAGCTGTCCTCCTTCAACTGCTGTCTGCTCACTAAACCACAAGATATTACTGTATTTATTAGCTCTACTTTCCTGCAGATTATATGACTAGGATACATCCACTATCATCAAAATGTTAATTCTACTGACAAAAACACAAAATCACAAACACATACGAACAAAATGTCAAGTGAAATGCAGCACCGCCACACTCATGATTCATTCAAGTCTTCAAAATTCTTAGCTATAACTAACTGTAAACTCGACCCTCGATTTGGCGGACCCCTATTTCCCGGATTTCGGATTTCCCAGACTCTGGCTGAGACCAGACAATATTATCAAATGCCAGTCAAATGCCTATACAAGTCTGGGATTCTCACAAAAGTCTGGCCATTATTCTCTCATATAAAACTATAAGCAGTCTGCTGCACAACACAGTATAATTTTGGCAAGGTTCTGACTCGATAAAGGCCATTTGTAACACACACAAGAAGATATTTTCACACATGAAATGCATCTTGGCCACCAACCTGCTTCCTGCCATCAGTTCCTAACTTGTGGCAATATCCCATTTGCTTCTTACCTTTCTCAAATGCCACTATAAATAGTTTATTGCATAACACAGTAAAATTTACGGAAGGCTTGGACACAATAAAATTCATAAGCAATTAAAAAATATATTTTCTTACGGACAAACTCAGTGGGATCTACTCACCCAACTCGGTGAGACTGACTACCAAATCGGCACTTTTCACTGGGAAATATTTTAATTTTTTTCGCCACAGTGGCTCATACACACCTAATTATCTGAAACCTGCTAAAAAAATTGTACTTAATATAACTCAATTTAAAAAATGAGGTTTCAGAGCTAAAATACGCAGATGTTTCCCCTTCAGATCATCAGTGTTTATATCTCAGTCAGCTGATCAGTGGTTGGTTAATGTTAGCAGATATTTCCCCTTTTAGGCCATCAGCACACCTTGGTAGACTTCTATTTTGCAAAAATATTTATTTTGAGTACAAAAAATTGTATCTGCATTGTAAATCGACATTTATTACAAAACAAAAGTCCGTCAGGGTGAGTCGTTAGGCTAGAGGCAAAACAGTTCTGCTAACTTTAAGAAGTTTTCGCTCTGAATCCTGATTTTCTATTAATAATTAAATTAAGCACAAATTTTTGACTGAATTTCAAATAATTAGGAGTGCAAACCAATATGGTGATAAAGATTAAAACTGCCAATTCGGTCTAAGATCGATTGTGTGTTTACCTCAGTCAGCTAATGAAAGTGGTTGGTTCACCTTCGTCAGCACACCTTGGCAGACTTCTATTTTGCAAAAATATTTAATTTGTGTAAAAAAAAAAAATGTATCTGCATTGTAAATTGATATTTATTACAAAACAAAAGTCCTTCAGGGCGAGTTGTTAGGCTAGAGGCAAAATAATTCTGCTGACTTTAAGAAATTTTCGCTCTGAATCCTGATTTTCTATTAATAATTAAATTAAGCACAAATTTTTGACTGAATTTCAAATGATTAGGTGTGCAAACCTATATGGTGATAAAGGTTAAAATTGCTGATTCGGTCCAAGATCAATTGTGTGATTACCTCTGTCAGCTGATGAGCATGGCAGGTTCACCTCGTGGTGTTCCATTCCTTGTTCATTTTCCTCTTTTTTCCTCAGCTTTCTGATAATCTTCTATCATACCTTCCACATTCTCGTCAATGACTGTCTAAACAACCATTCTTAGGGATGTATCTGGCAAAATACCGTTCTTGTGTCCGATATTATTATTGTTACTGTGTCAGTGTTATTATTTTATGTACTGTGTATGTTAGTTTTGTTGGTATAGGTAGCCTACATTCCAGAATGCTCTAGAATATTGGAATAATTGCCGGACAATATTGGAGAATTCGGACAAAGTATGGTAATAGTCCGGGGAATGGCATGTGGGGCCCTACCAGGTGAGTAAACCAGATGAGTACTTTTGCGATTCCTGGACTTTTGCCATTCCCGAACTGGTCTCCCCCCCTTTTAGTTCGGGAAATCAATGGTCGAGTGTATATAAACTGTATATGTATATATACATACATACTGTACATTCAATATATAAATTTTGTTAGTGTAAGGCACTGTGACAGCATAAATGGTCAGTCTTTTTCCTCAGGTAATGGTTCTTTTCCCAGCTGCATAGTCACCTGCAACAGTAAGACCACATAACACATTCCCTCCATGTGTCCAAAGTATCTTATCCCACCCATGCATACATCCTACCTGCAACAGAATATATAATGATGACAACAGTGATTATCTTAATACTATAACAGATGTAACAAACCTACCAGCATCACAGACACAGGTAGAGAAGATGAAGCCGCCTGAGATGTACTGATAGCAGGAGCCGTAGCGGCCACACTTGCCACCCAGACACGAGGCAGACGTCACACTGAACAGGATCGACGTCACGTTGGTCGAACACTCTACTGTCTCACTGTAAAAAAATTTTCGTCAACAGTGATGTATGCACCAAAAAATAAATACAAGACCACTTTATATCCATAGTATAAAATGTTGTGGTTGGGGTTTACTGCTCATATAATGCCATTCAGGGATGAGTGAGACAGGTCACTCTCATCTTGAATGTCAGGACCAACTTGGCTAGCCCCATGCTCCTATGCTCCTCATAGGGCAACATAGGATTGGATGATGGATGGATGGATGGATACATCCTCATACAGTAGTGACAAGGTTCACTACTTCACCAAAGAGATCTTTGGCTACTGTAAGCCAAAGAAATTTATTTGAGCCTTGCCTGAAAAATTACAGATGTCCTCCTCCAGGAGGCTGAGAATGCTTAATCCATACAAATGTGCAAATAAGCCTAGGATCATAACAGTGATCAATAGCAACAATATCAACAACCAATGTCTGTCCAATATATTCTATTCTGAGAGTTGGATACACAACACATAAACAATAAACAACAATATCAACAACCTATGTCTGTCCAATATATTCTATTCTGAGAGTTGGATACACAACACATAAACAATGTGTAAATAAATACATAAACAAATAAATAAATAAGATGCCTCACACATACCTTGAGTTAGTCAGGTAGCAGTGTGGCCTGAGAGTGAGATACCAAGGTCCCGGCTCAGGGAAGGGTACAAGGACAGCTGTGGCGGCAGTGGCCAGCGTGGAGGTGTTGACGTTGATTATGTGGCCACGAGCACACCCCCCACCATTAGGATCAGGCTCCTCACGCTTACCCACAGTCAGGCAACCCAGCACAGTGTAGTTGTGTAGGGTGAGGTTCTGTGCCCAAAGGAATGATGAACATTATGACAATGTTACTAAAATCATAATGCTGTACCGTAATTACAATTTACACATCCACCCCCCAATCCTTTCCTACTCCATCAAGAGGACATGAAAAATAAAAGTTCTAATACTCTGGGTATAAGTACAGCAATAGGGTGTCAACTTAGAATCTATCTATCTATCTATTGCCAGACGCCATAATCCCGTAAGGGGTGGCCATTTGACTCTGAGTTATTTGTTTTGCAGGGAGGGGCACTAACCCTCCACCAACCCACTTGTTGACACGTAGGGAGCACGTATGGTTTGGTTATATGGTTACCACCCAGCGTTGTAAATGGTTTCTTGGTTTACAGGAAACCATTTGGCTTGTCACTCAATGTAAAGCCACCTGTAAAGGAAAGAAAAGCAATAAGAAGTGACAGGAAAGATGGGAGAAATAGGAAGAGAGGAGGGCAGGCTCAGAAAGAGAATGATAAAGGCTAAGGAAGAAGTAGGCAGCACTACATCAAGTGAGTGGATGATTACATTAAGGCAAAATACCTGAAATACTGTCATACGAGGGATGCCTGTTCTGTAAATGAAGACCAATGCATAACTCACCATGAATGGGGAAACTGCCAGCTCAACAGACAATGTTCCACCGATGTCGATGATGGGCTGGATTGAGAAGGTGAGGAGGGTGGGCGAAGCATTGGTCAGGTTCAACAGTAGTGGCACAGAACCATTCTCGTCAGGAGGAAGATCAAACTCAAACACAAAATTACCTCCAAATGTCTTTTTCACCAGGTTGTGTCTGAAAAAACAAATACTTATTAAAGATACATTTCTATGATGGTGAAATATGGACCACTGGGAAGAAATTAGCTGGTTTTGGTGTTTAGTTTAGCTTCTAGTGCATAGAGAGCATCAGTTGTACCATGATCAACCTCAATATGTAACTCCTTTAACAGGAAGCATGGCATCATATGACTAATAAAAACAAATATTAACAAACTCTCAAATATCTTCCCTTTCACACCTATTCTAGGCTTTCTGTGAGGTCTAACTGCATAATTATACGAGACAGAAACCTACCACAACTAAACATCATTACCTGGGCCAGCACTTCTCCCTGAGCACCTCTCGTGGTTCAACTGATGGCAGTGGTCTGGTTTCTGAAACTCCCTCCTCTTGAGCTGCCAGGGTTCCATTCCTCACCTCCTCCGTTTCATTACCCATCCCTTCCGTTTCATTCCTCATCTCCAGCATTCTCCTTGCTTTCTCGGTGTTGTTTCTTCTCTCTTCGGTAGCACTTTCTTCTACCAGGCCAGTCTCCTTCTCTGCCAGGGCAATGAAGTTCTCCCACTCCTCTATTGCACTCCTCCCTTCTTCCCCGGGGGTTATTTCACCTATTAAAACATTCCGGCCTTCTTCTATGGAATTCTTGCCATCCGTTCGACCAATGTTTCCCTCGTCCTCTCGTCCCAGCTCCCCTTTCTCATCCACCCTGCTCATCTTCCCCTTCTTCTCCAGTGTCTCAAATGTCCAGTCATCCTCGTCTAATTCCACATTCTCGTCCTCCTCCACTCCTCCTCTCCCATCCCCGACTCCGAACCCACCCTGTGCGGTATGGCGTGACTCCCCTAGAGGTAGACTAAGTGGCGCAACACTCCGCTCCTCCCGACATAGGTGGTTGACACTCACTCTTCTAAGGAGGTGATAGCTGCCACCACTCGTCTCCTCACACGCTGTTGGCAAAAAGCATACAATTAGCTTAATATTCCTCTCAAATCTAATACAGTTGAAATTTTAATGCACTTGTACAAACCTGACAAAGATCTTAACTCCATTCACCTCAGTTAACAACCAAGTGTAGTAAGACTGGAGAATCACTTTAGCTAGTACTAAGAAAATTCATTCCAATCTCATAACTGAGGTGCACTGGCTTCCTTGCAACCATGACTTGGTATTCAGGTTACCAGATGAGGAAATTACTGTGCTTAAACCAGAGGTCCTTAAAAGAGAGAGAGAAAAAAAAGTACTACAGTCAGAACAAAATAGTGTGTGTGAGTAACCTGGCTTGACCTGAATAACTCACATGCCACTCAAGCTTAACTCTTTTCTGAAGTAATACATTACAGATAAAATAATACAGAATATGAGAAGTGGCTGGCATACAGAAATACATATTAATAACAAAACTTTCTTCAATTTTAATGTCTGGTCTCCTCTTGGAAACTCCCTGACAGGATATGACCACAACAGATTCATCTCCAACCTACTTTGATCATGCATTCTTCTCTCACTTCCTCAGCCATTCCTGCTTCTCCCTCTTACCAATTTACTTTCCACCCATTTCTTTCATGTCATTATCCTAACTTTCACTTTCTGACTTTCTCTGATACCTTATCTATATGTCTGTGCAGTTTTTTTTTTTTCCATCATTCATTCACACTTACACTTGGGGGAATCAAATACAGTTCAGCTTACCAAACTACATATGACTTAAAAGCTTCATCACTGTTAATTCTATGCTAATTAACTTTCTTTCCATAAGTGCTTAGACATATTCCAAGTCAACTACAGCCCAACTATATTTAACACTTCAGTGTCTTGGCTTGCAGTACCTGACTCTAGCCAGAGATTGAGAGAATAATGCTATAACTGAAAAGTGAGTGTTAAAATGTCAAAGTAATCCAATAAGAGAACGAGAGGAAATATGAGATGGCAAGATGGGAAAAATACAGATGACCTAAAAATGTCATCAAAAACATTTCTATAATGGATGCACATGGGCAAACTGGAAAAATGGAGAATAAATGCTAGGAAAGTGGCATCATCACACAGTACAGTAGTGACACCATGGTTTATATAGGTTAAATGAATACCACAGATGAAGGACATGAGGAAAACTTCATCTACATAAAAGCTTACAGCATGACTAGTTAAAAGAATTGTACAGTAAACCCTTGATAAGCTGAACTTTTAGAAGCCGGAATCTTCAGTTAGCCAAACTCAGGCCGAGAACACGTATGAAGTAGGCCAAAATGCAAAAGTAGGAGGAGAAATGGCGCCAAGCGGACTTGTGGCGCCAGTCTGCTGCTTGCTTTTGGAGACTGTAGTTGCGCCATTCTTACTGTCATTTAGTGCTGAACAGTGCTCTCGTTTTGCCTTCTGCCTTGCCATGGAAGGTTCATAGCTTAAAAGAAGTGATACTGGCACCTCTAGTCGTAAAGGAATGAAGCTAAAAAAAAAAAATTTGCACGTGTGACAGTGTAGTGATCATGATTAAAGTTCAGTACTATTATTACTGAAAGTGTTACATTGCAGTCTATTACAGTGATTACATTTAAGTTTAGTTCTTAATATAGAGTGAAATAAATACTGGGTACTGTTTAGAATTTACGTTAAAGTATGAACTAACCCACCTCCACCAACTCCCTCTCCAAAACAAAACAAACTGCCGAACTTCGAAGAATCTACTGCTTCTAACAAAAGGTGTTACATTGCAGTCAATTACAGTGATTACATTTAAGTTTAGTTCTTAATATAGAGTGAAATAAATACTGGGTACTGTTTAGAATTAACGTTACAGTATGAACTCAATCACGTCCACCACCTCTGTCTCCAAAACAAAACAAACTGCCGAAGAATCTACTGCTTCTAACGATAGGTGTTACACTGCAGTCTATTATAGTGATTACATTTAAGTTTAGTTCTTAATATAGAGTGAAATAAATACTGGGTACTTTTTAGAATTTACGTTCAAGTGTGAGTTAAACCACGTCCACCACCTCCGTCTCCAAAACAAAACAAACTGCCGATGATCTTCTGCCTCTGATGAAAGGCAAATTATGTGCACTGAATTCTTTCTTTTTTGTCTTTCTTTATTAATTTATACACTGTATATGCTCCTTTACTTTAGTGTTAAGAAGACAGGTAATAAGTATTGTTATTGCAATTTGGGGGGGTGAAAATCCATCTCCAACACACGTTACCGACAGTCGGTACTGCCTCTGTGAATGATTTCCTACCAATTAACCACTTCAGTACTGTGACGTCTATTTCTACTTTATTTACGCTTCCTCCAACTGATTTTATGGCACTCAGGACTGGACTCACATACTGAAGGGGCTAACGAAGGCTGTACCAACCCCATGCACTTCCACAGATCCAACCTACACTGACTAAAATTGTCTGGTGGCAGCAAGAACAAAATGAAAATGCACCCAGCACTGAAGGGGTTAAATGTATATTAAATGCACTATATTGTTTTTTGTCATAACTAATTTATTTATATAAGCTTCTTTAATTTAGTGTTGAAAGGACAAGTAATAGGTATTGTCTTAGCAATTTAGGGGGGTGATAATTCGGTAATTTAGCAATTATGGGGGGTGAAAATTCGGTAAGCCGGAAAATTTGGTAATTCGAACCAGGGTAAAGCCCCATATAGTTCGGCTTATCAAGGGTTTACTCTATATATAAATATATTGTGGTAGGTGGGGGCGCTCACCATCCACTCACTCAATGTAGTGCTGCTCTCGGGTGTCTGCCCTTTCCTCTCCTCCATCCTTCTTTCCTTCAATCCCCTTCTGTCTTTCCTTCATTCTTTCCTTGTCCTTCAGCCTACAGGTGACTTTACACTCCCTCTTCTGTCTTTCTTGCCTTCATTCTTTCCTTGTCCTTCTGCCTGTGGGTGACTCTACACTAAGTGACAAACCAAATGGTTTCCTGTACACCAGGAAACCATTTACTACGCTGGGTGGTAACCATATAACCAAATTTTGGCGCCTGGTGGTTTAGTGGGTAATTACGGCACTCCAATCGGATTAAGATGGTGAAGGTTTATATCCAAGGGGTGGTTGGGGTTTACTGCTCATGTAATGCCATTCAGGGATGAGTGAGGCTGGTCACTCTCATCTTAAATGTCGGGACCAACTTGCCTAGCCCAGGGCTCCTACGCTTCTCATGGGGCAATGTAGGATTGGATGATGGATGGATGGATGAGTGAAATATTGGTACTGAGACAAGAGAATAAATTTTGTGTATAACTATCATCCAAGTGTCTTATATATGGTCAAAAAAATACTGCACCTAAAGAGAGAGAGAGAGAGAGGGAATTGTCCCCCCCTCTCAATTTTCAATTTTATATTAATGTAGGAAAATCAAAAGTGTACCTGTATAATAACATCAACTAAGCATCAACATTCTGGAAGCCAAACAGTGCCTAATAAAAGTAATATTCCCTGCAAACCAAAATTTAAAAATCAATACCTGTATAGCTGAAGGTCACAACTAAAAATGCAAGAGGTTCATCTAAAACTAAGTGCTTAAAAAATAATAATAATAATAATAATAATAATAATCTACTATATGTATAATCAAAGTTCCATAAACACCAAAAACAAAAGACAACTGAGTGCAAATAGTAAACAAAACCATGCATTAGGGTACGCTACATGACAAGTGCATCTATGAAATTAAGTGAGTAATGAAAGTTCAATAAAAAAAAAAATTTAAACAAATGAAAAATGAGTGAATAAGCCACCAATGCATCCAAAAAATAACAAATGAATGTCTAATGTTTCACACACCCAAAAAAGTGTACAAAAATCAGGGAAAGTTCAGTAAAACAAAAAGTTGAAGGGGTGCCTAATACCAAGTTTCATACATGCCAGAAACAAAATATTAAAAGAAAAAAGTGCAAAAAATCAGCACAATAAGCCTGAATGAGTGATACGTCTAAAACCACACTGCCTCACAGAAGAACTTGACGGCGACTGTGAGGCTGACAGGTGGGCCTTGGGGTGAGATCTGGAGGTAGTGCCATGCCTCCTCTTCTGGCACCAGCTGCGCCACACACTCTGAACCAGACCCCTCCACACCACAGTCATACAGTCTGAGGGGGAGAATTTCGTGTACTGACTACCAAAGTGAAAAGGCTGAGCATACAAATGTTTCAGCTGAGTCCACGACTGCTTCATCACTACAGTTCGTTCATCCTAACCCGAGAGATTTTTGTCCTTTGCCATACTATTTTCCTGTGGCTCAATGGTAGAAAATTATTATGGCTGTGCATCCTGCCCACAGCACTTCTTCATTACTAATAACATATTCTGGATTAATCTCTTGTTACAGCTTACAATTCAAGATGGAGAGATGACAATTTTACCCCTAGTTTAAGTGAACACAGTACAGATGATGATGAGTCTAAAACCAAAAAAGAAGGATGCTCAATGGAGTCTTACACAGTGTCAGGAGAGTCTTTGTCAGGAAGTGCCTGTGTCCTGAAGGCCACATCAACAGGACAGGACACATTACCACTATCACTGCTGCCACCACTGCCATCTTCCACCACACACCCACTGATGTTCACCTCTACCACCCAAGTTGCTGATGGCACATAGAATCTGTGGGATATTACCAACGTCATCATCATCATCATCCAAACTCCTAATCCAACTAAAGGATAGGATGGTGTAGGGCTCAGAGAGCAAGAAAAAAAAAATGATACTGTAATTATATTTATGTGCTGCATCTCTGACATAACTAAATTTGTAAGGTACAGTTGTAGATAATAATATCACTTCACACAGCACCAGCAAAATGGCAAAATTCTTGCTTACCGGTAACATTCTGTTAAGTTTGTTTGCCTCTGCAGATTGTACTAGGTTATGAAAACTTGCTCAAAATTTGCGACTGACAAGACGAAACAAAGTCAAGGGTCAGTGCTGATGCGCAATCAGTCTGAATTTGATGTATCTCACTCCTCTTGTTCATTACATATTCTAGACAAGCATGGTTGTGCCCTTAGTGTCAGACCCACAGAACAGTAGTGTGGTGCACAGAGTACTGGTATGAATGTATGAGATTATGGAGTGTAAGTATGCCTTATCTTTTGGTGTGAAAGTGAGTGAATCTCACCTGTAGTATCGTGGTGCATTAAGGCGCTGTGCAAGGTGGATGTCCTGACTGGCATGTATCTCTGGCACCACCGTCGTGATGTCACTCTCCTGGATGTGGGTGGCCTCTGCACTAAGCCATGAGTGGCACGACGGAAACAAACCCTGCAAAGCACAACACATTCACTCTCTACACAGTGACATCTGTGGAAGAACTATACCCATGACACTAAACATTTAAACATTACATATTAGCTACAGTACAACTAAATTACATTGAGAGATTACAAGCATCATCATCATCATTATCCTGTCCCCCCCCCTTTTTTTTTCCACTTAAGAATGAGATAAGGTGATATCCAGAAAGTAAGACAAGAAAAAGCACAAAAGTGGAAGAACTACAACCATACAAAAAATACACAAGCCATAATGTTCATTCAAAAATCCAATGTACTCAGCTGTTTGATTCTCTCTCTCTCTCCTTACTGAGAACACACATTACAAACCGCCTGAGTGATCCTATTGGAGGCTTGGTTGATGAATGCAACCATGAACCAGTCGCCAGCCACAGGGTTAGGGACGGAGAGGAGGGCCGGGCGTAGGTCAGAGCGTAGGTGCACCTCATACATCACCGACCGCTGCACCCACAGGCCCGGTGGGAACTCGGCACCATCAGGATTGATCACCGGGTAACTGTGGGCCTGTAGGAAACTGAAAAAAAAAGTAGGAAAATGTAATTCAGGCCTGCTACACACATTCAGTATTTTAGGTTGCTGTATTAAGTCAGGATTCTGGAGGCTTCCTTACTACAAATTTGAAATCTAAGCAATATAATCTAATGTTACCAATTCTTACCATCCATCCAACCATCATCCAATCCTGTGTTGCCCCATGAGGAGCGTAGGAGGCCGTGGGTTAGGCAAGTTGGTCATGACATTTAAGATGAGAAGGACCTGCCTCATTCATCCCTGAGTGGCATTATGTGAGCAATAAACCCCAACCACTCTTTGGAGTGCCTAAATACCCATTAAACCACCAGGTGCCACAATTTGGTTATATGGTTACCACCCAGCGCAGTAAATGGTTTCCTGGTGTACAGGATACCATTTGGCTCATCACTCAGTGCAGAGTCACCCACAGGCAGAAGGAAGAGGAAAGAAGGAAGGAAAGAAAGACAGAAGAGGAAAGAAGGAAGGAAGAGAGAAAAGGGCAGTCTCCCAAGAGTAGCACTACATTGAATGAGTGGATGGTAAGTGCCCTCACCTACCACAAACTGGTACCTTTAACCAAGAAAAAGTTTGATGGTGTGTTCAACAAATTTGTCATTACCTTTAACAAGCCACTGCAACAAAAACAAGGCAGGATGTGAAAAGGATGTTGTAAATGACTCACAGCCACAATGCTTATCAGTCCTGTAGCAGGAAATCCACTTACTGTACATAACACACTGTTGTGGGTGTGTAGTAAGCAAGGTAAAGGTGATAAGCCTAATGTTTAGCTAACTCACTATGATGGATTTAAGAACTGAGAAAACCGGATATACCTTTCAATTAACACGCTGACTTCAAGAGAGGATGGGTGAAATCATGTACCAAACCATTTTTTTTTTTTGCCTACTGGTATATGAATAAATAAATAAAAAAATATATATGTATATATATATAAAGGAGGTCCAGATGGTGAGATA
>JAGKTI010000407.1:50295-67392 GCA_018397915.1 Birgus latro
ATATATATATACATATGTATATTTTTATATTTACTAGATAAGTTTGATACCGCCCTAGTTAAGCCCTTCAAGCAGGGTGGGAAGGAGGTGAACTAATATACCATATCAAACCATTAACTACAGCACTTCACTACCAGGGCTATCAGAGCTGGAGATGTTTGATACAGCCCTAACTGGCCCCTTCACTGTGATGGCCAAGGGTGCCTCGTAAGCTAATAAACAGAATTAGACATATAAAAGAAAAGAAATCCCTGGGCAGAAAGGGTTAGCTACCTCACTCCATGGGGTCTCAAGATGAAAAACACTTTCTGGCATCAGCTCGTGAAATACAAAATACATTGCCACAGGATCCCTCCCGGGTGAACGTAACTGTGTGGTGGCAGTGAAATGGAAAATATGTCATTGTAATGATGGGTTATGCCACTGTCTGCATATGTATACTAAACAGTATTGCCTAAGTGTACTGTATGTGTATATGCATGATAAAGGAAGAGAGAGGTCACCATCATCATCATCACTGCCATCAGCAGAGGCCGCAGCATCCAGATATCTTTTCCCACCTAAGGATTGGGTGAGGCAGGGTCCAGGGGGCAAGGAAAAAAACAAACCAAGGGAGAAACTACCCAAAAAAACTGCCAAAGCATAAACACCAATTCAATTATTTACTGAAGGTAGCACCATATCAAGTGAGCAAATAGTGCAGGAAAAGAGAGAGTTCCAATACTCACGTGGTAATATTGCGTGGGTCACAGGCGCTGGTATCATTGGCAGTGAAATTATAGTGCGAGACTGAGACATGGTGCGGCACCGTGAAGTGGAAGATCTGTACATCCTTGTACGACCGGTAGCTGTACACCTGACGACCACCCACCACCTCCACCACCTTACCACCACCTGCACACAATAATTAATCATGATAATCATCATCCCTATCTATCTATCTATCTATTGCCAGACGCCATAATCCCGTAAGGGGTGGCCATTTGACTCCGAGTTATTTGTTTTACAGGGAGGGGCACTAACCCTCCACCAACCCACTTGTTGACACATAGGGAGCACGTATGGTTTGGTTATATGGTTACCACCCAGCGTTGTAAATGGTTTCTTGGTTTACAGGAAACCATTTGGCTTGTCACTCAATGTAAAGCCACCTGTAAAGGAAAGGAAAACAATAAGAAGTGACAGGAAAGATGGGAGAAATAGGAAGAGAGGAGGGCAGGCTCAGAAAGAGAATGATAAAGGCTAAGGAAGAAGTAGGCAGCACTACCTGGCCCTATATTTATCATCACCATAATTTTAAAAAGGGACATTAGCATAATTATCTAAGGCTGTCACAATATTACAGTAAATACATAAATTACTATTCATAATAATATAATCTTAGTAAAGTATAATAAAAAATTTTATGGTAACTGATGGTTATATACTCTGGAATTTTTCTGCATACAACTACAGTACTGTAATAAGATGGATAGATTTCAGTGTCTGACAGAAGCAAAGTCTGATATACTGCACAGTTTACAATATACAGTACTACCATACTTTCTGGTTTTATAGCAGCCTGGGTAAAGTTACCAGTACCACAATTACAAACACTTTTAACAACACACTTTATTGAAACTTGTCATTTTACAGTAAATACATGTAACTACAGTACTACAAAATGCCAAAACACCTACCTAGAAATAAGGATAAAAGGTTGAAAGGGTTGGAGTTGTTTTCATTCCCTCAAACAACCCTCATATTTCACTTGTCTTAAGGCCTCACAAATCCCAGTGTATCCTGATGAGGTACTTGTAAATTCTAGCTACTTTGCCTTTGTGCCAACATAAAATTCATGATAACATCATACCACACATTTCACCAGCTACCCATTTTTGGTGTAAATGTGAATCCAACAAATTCCACCCAATAATACTTATAACAAACCAAAAACTGATGCTCTCATAACACTACTGGTATATTTACATTCAAAGACACTAAAGAAATGCTGTAAAACCGAAATAAGTAGGTAAAACATATGGCATTTAAAGGGGGGGGGAAGGCTATCTGCCCAAATATCCTGCAAAACTCAAAAAAAAAAAAAAAAAAACTACCCAATTATCTAGCAATACTAAAGATGGCTCATAATTACAATACAAAAATCTCTCCACTTACTAGCAAAGCCTATGCAAATCAGGTAAATAGCGTACAGCAGAGGTATCAGTCATTATAATTACACATCCTGTAATTCAAATAACAATGGCAGCTTACTTAGGAAACTCAGAATTTGGCTACAAAACTGCAAGCAAAAATTATCTATCTATTGCCAGATGCGATAATCCTGTAGGGGGGGTTTTACAGGGAGGGGCACTAACCCTCCACCAACCTACTTGTTGACATGTGGGTTTGGTTATATGGTTACCACCCAGCAATGTAAATGGTTTCTTGGCTTACAGGAAACCATTTAGCTTGTCACTCAATGTAAAGCCACCTGTAGAGGAAAGAAAAGCAATAGGAAGTGACAGGAAAGATGGGAGAGATAGGAAGAGAGGACAGCAGGCACAGAAAAAGAATGATAAGGGCTAAGGAAGAAGTAGGCAGCACTACATCAAGTGAGTGAATGATGGTTGCCACCACCTACCACCATCTGTGAAGACTATTTAAATAGCGTAAATAAAAACTACTGTAACCACAATTACACAAAATCCAAGTGTAACAAAGAAATATCAGTGGTAGATCACTTATACAATTAGTTTAGGTATTTGGCTACACAAATATACATACAAAACTATGGAGGCTATCTTAATGAGGAAAATAATGAGTAAATATAGCAAAAATATAAACTTGTCAACATCATAATACACTAATCCACACACAAAGCAAAAACAAGAACAATGGCTGCTCTTCTTTACTCGCTCACAATATTAATTTGGGCATTCAGCCACACAAAAACATATATAAAGAAACAAAGTGAACTGGTTGTTATGTAGACTGACCTGCATCCATGGAGGAGTTAGAAATGAACATTAAGCACAACAAAAACAATAAGTTCTTCTTTGCTCACCCGCTAAATTAATGTGGATATCTGACCAACTATTTCAGACAAAAATCAAAGTGGTTTAATTGTTCTATAGACTGACCTGCATCTGTGGAGGAGTGGGGGTTGACGTAAGTAGCCGGGACTGACGGACAAAACCCCAACGCCACCACCACTACCACCACAGTCCACACCACCATCTTGCTCCTTCACTCGGCCGATCACACGCTTATTTACCCTCACTAGCAGCACCATAGTAAGGAATCATGAGGCTCTGGTCACTAGCAGCCCTAGCATAGCGTACGCGGGAGCCATAGATAAGAAATGCGAGCAGCCGCCGTGACTTCTGCTCTTGTCAACAATGGAAAAGCTGAATGGCAACGAGCGCATTTAATATTTAACAAAGCATGTGAAATTCATTAGGCAAAACAAAAGGGATACTGCCTCAATCATAACTCCTTGAATTATTCGCGAACTGTCTACTGAAGTTACAACTTCACCCGTAATACCTTTCAACAATCAAAATTTATGAGTTTGCACCGTAGATTTTCAAAATATTCTGTTCAAAATTCTTGCAAGCTAAAGCATAAATTCAATGTTAGCAGTTAATCCCTATAACGATTTTTCTTTCTGAAGTTTAGTATTAACATCAAAATTTGATTTATTGATTGCACATACCACCTCCTTCCCCCAAATTCTGCTGCCCATGTAATGTATTAATGGGACTCTGGCAGAGTGCAATGTCTTGAATTAGTATCAGTATGCTTTTTTGGAGAAACTTACTTCAATTCTGATTTCTGATTACTGGAATGCATAAATTAATCCCGTGTAAAGTAACATTATTAATAGTATGGATCAGCAGCAAATGCAACATGGGACCAAGTGTAACTTAATTCATATAGCTAATTTACATGTGGATATGAGAACCTACGAGTTCATTTGCCATTTTATGCAAGACATTTCTACAATGTTCATGTGGCCGTACCTGAGGGAGCTGGTGTGCGTTTGTGTATATAATGGTTGCTAGGCAACGGGCTGGCCCTGTCCTGCATTGTGTGTGTATGGTAGTATCTAGACAATTATTGAGATATTTATGACCTTCATGATCTTGCTGAGGTGTACATAAATCATGTAGTGATTTATGAATCTCTGTTCCATCGATGATTATGAAAAATATAACGAAAATGAGATGGATGTATTGCTTAGCGTTTTATGTAAATAACACGTGGAGGGTGAGAGCTCTGAAAGCCTGTATGTAGGCCCTAGCACTTGACACCTTCCATTAATATTTTCAGCACTTGTTTGCCTTGTACCACCCCACACCACCAAAATAACGCATCAGAGTTCGCAACCTACCGTGTTGTCTAGGCATGCAGCATACCTCTGTCTGAATTGTAACCCCCTTACTGTTCCCTTACAGAATATATCCTTGCATTCCTGCCACATCCTCTCACTCCAGGCCAACCCCAAAGATGTACGAGCGAGAGAAGACAGTGATTCTCAAATCCTCAGCTTCTTTCCTTCCTAACAACATTTGCAGGGTCACCATTAATGGAGAGGTACCAAAAGAAATAAGTAACTTATGAATATTCAGGAGTCAGAAAATAAAGCTGAACATTCATCACATTGTTAAATGTATTCATCACTGACAGAGCAAGATGTTTATTTTACAGTTATGACCATGTCAGTGGTGGGATACATACTGTATAAAAATTTCTTGGAAATGAACATCCATCCATCTGTATAGTGTCATTATTTTTGTAACTGATCAAAATGTTTTTTGAGATATCCTTGTGCTTGTCTTGTGTTCCAGTACCACAGTAATTTTATTTCTTTTCTATCTATACTGTAATTTGGCTCCCTCCCCCCATGAAATGGTGCGACAGTGGGTCAGTGGGTTAGCGTGATCGTGGTTTTGCTATTTAGCTATCTTATTTATTTACTGGTACTTTTAACTTAGCCGGACACCATAGTCTCAGAGTTACCACAAATTGGCCTCTGTCCATCTCACACCACCTTTACACAAATAATTCGACTGTATCCCTCCACCTCATCCTTGGTCTTCCCATCTCACTTGTCTCCATAATTATTAGCATTCTAAATGAAGACTGTTTATTACAGACATATGTAGGAGTGATCCACAAAGATGAGTTGAACATTGTGCGTCCGGCTGCCCCCGAGGTGGAGCCCAGAGTGGTGGTGGCCAGAGTGACATACAGCGTCCAGGGCAGCTTGACTATACTGCAGGTGAGTCAGTGTGTCAACAGATTAAAATTCAACACACAAAAGTTCTATGGATATACTTTACTGTAATTTCAGTACTGTATATAAGTTCAGTGGATACAGTATATAGGTTATATGGGTGTAAATTCAATTATATAACTTTTACAGTGGTCACCTTCATAGAGTGTAATACCCACGTCCAGTCCTACCACCTACCATTTTCCCATCCACTCCTGTCCACCCAGCCTAACCTTTTCACACTTCATACAGAGTGGGTGGGTTGATGTGAATGGGTGCACCCTTGTGGTGCTGGCGATGAAACATGGGGCGCTTTTCTGATCCCCCACCACCCACACTGCCCACATCCGTCTGCCCAGACTATACGTTCTCACACTCACAACAGAAGGAGTGAGTGGACTTTCTTAGTGCCAACCATAACTCTTTAGTACATTATTCCATTCCCTATACCTTGCCCCATCATCATTCCAGCCCATGCTGCACACTCTTATCCACCCAGACACTGTCTTTTTCACTCCACTCAGGCTGGATGGGTGGATGTTAGTGGACGGACCCTTCTAGTACTGGCAACAACCCACGGGGCACTGTTCTACGAATGGGATGGTGCTGTGCTTCTCTACGCCCACCTTCTCCCTCCAGCACCGCCTGCCGCACCATATTCCTTCACTAGGGGAATTTCCAGCCTTGAGTCTGGGGTTGTGTGTGTTGGTGGGTACTCTCTCTCTCTCTCTCTCTCTCTCTCTCTCTCTCTCTCTCTCTCTCTCTCTCTCTCTCTCTCTCAGGTGTTGCTTTGACTATAATTGTAGTAAACCCCATCAGTAGTGCCATGTATTTATTTTTTTCTTGACACCATCACCTTATTTAATCCAGTTCAGAAAAGACCTCTTGTCCTGAAAGGGTGAGAAGCAACCATCATTGTGTTCTTGTTGACAGCAGATTTCATAATAGTCTCTCCTTCTTTCTCCCACTTCATCCAGTAGTGTAGTTGGAGACCTGAATATAAATTTGCCTTGCAGGCCATATCGTAGACAGTCTAGGGAAAGATTTGATTTGGTACTCATTGATTATCTACCTTGCCATGTGAAGCTGTCAGACATGAATATTACTCTTCTTCGTCTGTGCCAAGGTGTGCACACAGGTGAGGTCGTGGTGGTGCGTGTGGAGGAGGACAACATCAAGACGGTGGAGGTGGTGAGGTGGCACTCCCGGCCCATCACAGCGCTAGCCTCACAAGGGGTGCTCCTGGTCAGCGGTGATGATGATGGACTCATCGCAGTGGCTAAGGACGACTACGGACTACAAGCACTACATTCTATTGAAACATTTGGGTGGGTGTGGAGGTGTTTTTAATTGAGAACAAATGTCTGCTTAATATTTTACCACTTATTTTCACTTTCATATTTGGGTTGAATGGTATGATCGGGAGATATATGGAGTCTACATAAAGTTGAAAAGTTTGTGGATGCTTCAGTCTGTATATATCTATATACATATTTATTATGAATAAATGAACCAGAGTTGGAATCCACATCTTAATTGTGAAGTTTTGGAAGCAACTCATACCATCATTAGGCCTGGTAATGATTAAAAATATGTAAATTTAGAATTACCATAAAAAAAACAGTCACAGTTAAAGAAAAGAAAGATAATAAAATCATTCCAGCCAGCAACACTAGGTCTGATGATGGAACAAGTTGTTTCCGAAATGTTGCAATAAAGATGTGGATTCCAACCCTGGTTCTTTTATTCATACTGAGACTGTGATTTCCATGCAAGAAGTCAGGAGTATATGTCTTACATATTTATTTTGTTACTCCCAGCTCAGCTGTGACCTGCCTGAATGTTTGGGGTGACCGGGTGGTGGCTGGCTATCTCACCGGCCATATTCGAATATTTGGCATTCTGGATGGCAGGATCAACGCTGAGGTCAACCACTTAACCAGTTTAACCCACTCAGTTCGATGACATTTTTCATTTTGTTATTGCCATCTGCACACAGTTCTCAACAGTTTTTGGTGAGCCTTCTCAAACTGGAGAGACTATGTATAGCCATCATTTAACTTACCGTGTCACTACAAGAGGTATCCTTTAATTCACTCCTTCAGTACAAGAGCTCTTCCAAAAGCAGAACAAAATCTGCAAAGAATAAATCAGTAAAAGATGTCACTGATTGAAGGAATTAACCCATTTGCTGCTGTTGCTTCTCCAGGGTGTTTTAACAAGACTGGCAACAGATGGATTTGCTTACCTAAGAGAAATCCCAGAAATCAGAGGTACAATAGTAAGCAGAAACCTGCAAGTAGTTGCTTACATTTGTACCTGTTTTAGCAGAATTAAGGACCTGAGGCCTGGTGGTGAAATGGGTAAGGTGTTTTGACTGTATTTGGCTTATAAGGCATTACATCAAAGCAATGGTTGGGGTTTATTACTCACATAATGCCAGTCAGGGAAAAGTGACTGGTCTTTATTGTGATAGAGTTGGGACTGAGTAACCTATCCCTGGACCCCAATGCTTCTGATGGGGCAATAAGGGATGAAAGAATAGAGCAACAACCCCAAAGTGAAATAAAAAAACTTTTATAGTGTCACTAGCAAAATTCATATTCATCCATTTTCATTACCGAGGCAACAGTGAGAGACGTTTAAGCAGCCAGAGTGTTAACATAGGGAATCCATCAGCTTCATTGTTCACCCATCTTCTTTTAGATCTGTGGGCATGTTCGAGGGGTGACCGGGCTGGACATAGCAGAGGAGGCAGGGATGATGCTGACCACAAGTGAGGATTCCTTCATCAGGATCTGGCAGCTGTACACAGATTCTCCTGCCTGTCCTGTGAGTGCCAGAGTGATGCCGTTATGTGTTGTGTGGAGATGCGGAGAGAGATACACTCGGGGACAAAAGTTCACCTAATATTTCACCCCTTTCATTTCTTACGTTCCATGGCATGTTAGTACTGTATTTCTTGGCTGAGAGAGGTTTGGCATGTTTCTTCGCTATAGGTGATTATGATGCATCACAGAGGAAGATGCCAAATATTTCCTAAGTATGAGGTAGACTTGGTGGAATTGTTGGCCAACTTTTGTCTCTGGCTGTACACTTGTTAGCCATTTCTGCTTGGCGTTTTGTCTTGGTTATGGAGAGGGATCCCTTCACATGATGACACTAATTGATAGTACAGTACCAGGGATCTCCTTCATCCAGTCATACAAATGTTCCTGAACTCCCTCCTTATTCCCCAAAAGGATGATGGTAACCTGCAGAAGGGCAACTTCAGCCAGTAATCCACCAGACTCATTCCAGACAAGCTTGAGGCTATAACTACAATGCGAGTAACAGCCCACTAATCCTGCACAGGGATGCACACTAAACAAAGACACTTAAGGAACAGTTGGTGAGGACAGTGTTAATTGTGCAGTCTGGAAAAGCTTTGAATAACCAACCGTTGACCTTAGTTTGGTTTGATGTTTTGGCTGCTAGCTGCATTCTGCCAGGTATGGGGTAAAGGGTGAACAGAAGCTATGTATTTCAAGTGTACTGTGTGTGATGTGCAGTGTGAGGAACATGAGGAAGTCAAGGCTGTCTGATATGTGATGTTGAGAAATTGGTTTACATGCCGGGTACAAAAGGGGCGATTGAGGCTCGTCACTCTCTTTAAATTTGGAGTGAGTAGGCTGTGGCCGTGGACCCCTGCACTCCTGTTTCTGCTCAAACAATGATGATTATGATGATGATGACAATATGGAACAACAAAGATGCAGCCTACTGTGCAGCAAATAGAACATTGTCATGCTTGTCAATAATTTGATTGACTCTAGGAAGAGTTAATTTTCAGACACTGAAAGGGTGTTTTGCAGTGCCTGATTACATGTTTTGATTGTTTTCTCTCTTGGCAGGTGGAACACAAGTTCAGTGTGGTTGAGGAGAATACAGCACTGTGTGGGGGAGTGTTCACGGACTCACTGGCGGCAGGATTGGCAACTACAGGCTATGATCGCAGGGAGGTGGTTTGTTTTGTGAGGTGAAAAAGGGTGAGGCATGAGTAAGGTCACAAAAATTTTTACTTTAGTTTGCTGACAGGAGAATGAGATGGGTAAAGTCAGAAGGAATTATGCTTGACCAAATATTAAAAAGAACTGAGGATTATGCTTTTAGGTACTAGATAATGAAAATCCAGGTAGCTAGACTACATGAAGCACATCCATCACTATAATTCTATCAGTAATGCTGATACTGTATATATATATATATATATATATATATATATATATATATGGAAAAAATAAAAAATACAACCAGAATTTTGCCACGTTTCTCACTAACCTATAATTGTACAGATTTCCACATCCACAATACTGATATAAACACTAAATACTGCACCAGATTTTCATAATCATCATCATGACATAAAAAAAGAGTGAGGCATTACCCAAAAACATGGAAGGAGACAGTACTAAAGTGGGAGAACATCTTATTTTCTCTTTTCTTATTTGCAGCTTCTGCCTCACCCCATCTTTTGGTAGGAAAAAAAGGTCACGATGATGCTGATGCTGATGATGACAGTGGTGATTCTGGTGACAATTATTATGATGATGATAATGGTGAGAGTAATGATGATGATGAGGAGGATAAATCACATGATGGGAAACTTAAATATACAACTTTAATAAAAATCATTCTTACACTAGAGTAACATTACAGTCAACATAGACTAAATATCAAAATAAAACCTATGTACACAAATTTACACCAATAACATGTACAAGGACAATTACTCTCATTCATTCTGCCCGCAATTTGTACAAGATTACGAGTATTATGAATTCAATTATAAGGGTTAGTTAAAGACAACCAAATGTTCATATTCTGGTAAACTCAGTAGGCTCCCCAGCACTTCTTCCCTACTAACATATTTTTACACATGGCACGTTCAAAGGTACTCGCTGGTCTAGTGGTTCAAGGACCTTAGTCTGAGTGAAAGCCTTGTGAAGTTCAGTCCCCATGAGGTGCCTGGAGGTTTTCAGTTATGTAATGATAAAGAGGGATGCCTTCATGTGGTGGCACTAATATGACTGGGTGGCTCCCTTGCCTGGTTATACAGACATCTCTCAATTCCCTTTCTATCCCCTAAAAGGATGATAGTGGACTGCAGAAGGGTAACCTTGGCTTCAGTCCACATGAGTGCACATTCAGATGTGGCTGGGGTTGCAGTTACTATTACTAATGCCACCAAGGATAGAAGAGTTGTCTGAGAACCTACCCTTAAATATACTGGACAAAGCAGCCTTGCCTCAGGGCCGTACACCCTGAAGGGAGTAACAATGGAATGGTGGCTATTGGTTTACGTTAATACCCATCCATCAACCAGTCCTCTACAGCACCATTAGGAGCTTATGGGCCTGGAGTTAGGCTAACCAGTCCAGGTAGTTAAGGCAAGGGTGACCAGTTACTGTCTCCTGAGCAGCATTAAGCAAAAACCCAACCCTCCCTCAGATGTAAACCTATGGGCCAAATCCATTTGGAGCACCTAAGCCCATTAGACCATTGGGTGTCAATATGATGTTTACATTTTCTTGTTCTTATGCACACTAAATGTACAGTATTATGATATAAATAATGCAAAAGAAACTACTAAAGCATAATATACAAACTAAACACATAAGGAAATGGTTCCAGGGTGCCCATTAAGTTGACAAGAATATGATGCAAAACTAATAAATATTACAACAGATGGATTGTTTTATTGCAATCTGCTGTAACCAATTGCAATCCCAACATTTTTTTTTTTTTGACATATTGATTGTTTGGCACTCATGAAGGTCTCCAGGTCAGGTACCCTAGGTTTTAATTACTTCAGTCCACAGCTGTATTTTGTATTCTATCTATCTATCTATCTATTGCCAGACGCCTCAATCCCGAACGGGGTGGCCACAAACAAATCGCCTCCATGTCACTCTGTCCTCAACCACACCACAACGCTCCTTCACTTCCTCATTTGTTAGTCTGTCTCTCCATGTGACTCCACATGCTCCTCTCAAATAACTCATTTCCACTGCTCTCACTCTTGACTTCTGTCCTTCCAACAGTGTCCAAGCTTCACTTCCATACGTCAGAGTTGGTATCACAATACTGTCATGTAACAACTTTTTCACTTCCATGCTCACCTCCCTGTTTTTTATCACTGCTTTCAACGAACCAGCAACCTTCCTTCCCTGCTGCACCCTTTCAAGCACTTCACCCTCCAGACTTACCATCCTTACTCATCACACTGCCCAAGTACTTAAATTCACTCACATTCTCCATATCCTTCCCATCCAATCTCACTGTACACTCACTGGCTTCACTTCTCTCGAAGACCATCACTTTACTCTTCCCCACATTCACCTTTAGATTCATTCTGGCTAATGAAACATGATTTTAATTTTAGGAAACCTCCTTAACATGTTGGAACCCAAACGAAAAAGAACAAATTCAGCATGCTATTCTACCAAAATTGTTCTCATCATCAAATAATTTTGGCCCTACAGTTTTGCAATACTAAACAGCACAGACAGGGGGCACGATGGCTCAGAGGTAGAGCATCAAGCTCGGGACTGGGGGGTCGCGAGTTCGAGCCGCGCCCGGGACTGCCGTGCCAGGAGGGGTAGCGCCCTCCTGTTACCTAGCGGGGCTATATGATCTCATTGTAAGGTCTAGCTCGGGGGGATTCTTTAATCCCTTTAAACAGCACAGACACACTATTAGCCAAATACTGTACAGTGAGCTTCGTTGTGCCTTTAATGTCGCCAAATACAGTAATTTAATATACAAATTTCTTTGACAAGTGACAGCATTGGATTACACTAATTTGTGTTATTTTCAGTCATACATTCTTTTAACCTCTTAACCTCAATACTGCCTTCTGTATTCAGTTCTTGGGGCTATGTAACAATTTTCTTCAGTTTAGTGTAGTGGAGGGGTTAGAAAAGGCTTTCATTAACCCCTTCACTATGAAAAATCTCTCCTTAGTTGAACAAAACCATCTGAAAGTAACAAATATTGAATACAAATGAATGTATCACCCATGTGAGGATGTTAATGTGAAATAACAAAATATAAAATGGATATTATTCATTACATGAAATTTCTTTGAGTTAAAAAGATGGTATAAATTGCACTAGAGAATGAGTCAAATTATTTGAAAACTGAGCAGAGCATCTTGAATGTGATAACCAAATGCTTAAACATTAAAATCCAAAGGGTTAGCGCTAAATTTCTGACGACCATTTATGGAAAGCACATGCATGAAGTGGAGGAGAATATGAGAGAGATGGGTGTGAGTTAGAAATAAGACAGCCTAATGGCAAGGGCAGGGTGACATGGAGGCAACTGGTAGTCATTCCATCCTGGATTAAGGCATCTGGCTAGAAGTAGAAATGGAATATGGTTACTGGATATGATTAGCCTGCATCCATCATTACAGAGAGCAGTTAGCAACATCATACAGCAGTTGAGCTAGACATGCCCTATCTTCATCATATACTTTGGAAACTGGCAAAAACTCAGAGCTTATCTTCCTATTCGCCATTTAAGATTTAAGCATTCAGTCCTGAAATATACAAGACTATGCAGGTGTTGCTGTACGAAATAAAGGGAACTACACAAAACTGGATGGGATATTCAGTTAAAGCATAGATGGGTAAGGTTCCTGAGTAAATTATTCGATATATAACAGCTCACTTAGTATTAAAAGAAGTACAAAAGTACTAGATGTAGAAGCTTCAGGACTCTTCGGTATGATGTGATGTGGAAGGATGATTCCGTGTCTTGTGGTGGGAGAAGGTAGTATGGCGTATTGTGTAGTGAGGTGCCAGTACAATGTGGTGTGGTGTGCTGAGGAAGGGTTATTTGATATGGTGTAATGTTGAGAGGCTGGTGTGGTGTGGTGTGGTGAGGTGTGGCTTCATTACTGTCACCAAACTATATGGAAGTGAAGCCCCTCATGTCCAAAAATCATTATTGGGAGAGACAGACAGACAGCTGTTCCTAGAGATGCTCAGATATCTAAAATGTACCAGATTCTCACTCCCTGTATGAAATGGCTATGGAAGTATCTGTCTCATTCATAATGAGAATTTGGAGACTGCAACAGGAAAATTATAACTGCAGATATGGCAGTACTGTACCTGTATCTCTCTCTCTCTATATATATAGAGTAAAAGTCCATTAATCTGAACACCAATAATCCGAAAATCCCAATAATCCGAATTTTTGAAGAAAGCTTACAAAAACTCCAAAAGTAAAAAAAATCAGAATTAAGAAATTTAAACTGGGCACCAAATGCACCTAAGTGCTGAGCGGAGTGGTCATGGATCAGGTAATGCATGGATTGGCAACGCCTCGTAAACAACCCTAGAAGAAGCAGGTAGTGATGAGCCGATGCTCAAGGACGATGAGTGAAAGTGACAAACAAAGTGAAATACTGTATAATGTACCGTAGGTTTAAGGAATTTTCCACAGTAATACAGTACATATTAAGATTTTGTGCTTTTAAAATATGCGCATATTATTATTAACCCTGAACTTAACCTCTCTAATTGGATTTACCTGCCTTCAACTGCTGTTTTCAACACAACGCATTACTGGTGAAGGTGCAGGTAGTCCTGAGTCGATGCTCGAGGACAATGAGTGAAAGTGACAAACAAAGTGAAATATACTGTACCACAGGTTTAAGGAATTTTCCACAGTAATACATATTAAGTTTTTGTGCCTTTACAATAAGTGCATAATACTATTAACCCTGAACTTACTCTAATTGGATTTACCTGCCTACAACTGCTGTTTTCAACACTAAGCATTACTGGTGAGTTAAACAACCCATAAAACTTACCAATTACAGTTCCTGCCTTCAGTAATACATTATTAAGTTAAAAAAAATTGTGTAATGTGTAATGTTAATATGTGCCATATTGTATTATGAATGAATGAAAAGTGATCCATTTGGTAAAATTTCTGTTTAAACATGAAATTAAGTGTCTTAGGGGTCCCACCCAAAAATCGGAAAATCTGATAATCCAAATGATTCTCGGACCACTGCCATTCAGATTAATGGACTTTTACTGTACGTATATATATATATATATATAAAAGATAAGTGAGCTGATACTGTGATGATGCCATGTAGTGCATGTTGCTGTTGTGGCCACAGGCTCATCTGAATGTGAACTTGGTGGACTGCAGACTCAAGATGCCCCTCTCCTGCAGTCACTGAGGGACATTTATAGCAGTGAGGTGTGGAAATGTTGAGTACCATAGTAGTATAGTGCCTCTATGTGCACATGGGCTAAGTACTAGGCTAATATGTACATAAGCAGCGTTTGTTTACATATAGCACGTATGTCTTTCATAACCACCACTGCACACCAGCCCCTTCAATACCATCACATCTTTTGTATCTTATTCTTGGTACCACTGGACAATTTTACAGCCTAAGAGGAATTTTCAAAGTGGAGAGATTTGATATTTCCTTTATAAGCCCTTGTAATATGAGTTGTATCTCCTAACTTGAAAAAAAACAGTCTGGAGGTGGCAAGAATGAAATATAAAAGACTTCATGGGACTGATGAGGTTAATTTGATAATATGAGTGGGAATTAGTGAAGAGGATAACTTACAGGGAACTGTACAGATGCTATGGGTAGAGTAGAGTTCCTAGAGTAAACTGAGCTTGGACAAATCCTACCACCATTGTGCTTGTACAATTCACCAAGCAATAATTCTATACTTGTGAGATTTGTCTGGCTAGTTGATTTCTGGCATTACTGTGATATCCATAACCTTTAAACCAAACAATACTTGGGCATCTGTGAGCATTAAATCAACCATACAAGCCACAGAAGTTAAGTGTTTGGTGTGTGATAGGTGCTGCTGTTGTTTCATTAGAGGACAAGGATGATGGCATAGCTGTATGCACCCTATTGTCAGAATGATGCTTAGATCACAGCACTGGAAGACCAGAAGGCTGAGTAGTCATATGACTGTCATTCCTGGTGGAGGGTTCAGTCCTTGTCATGTCAGCAAAACTGGGAAGGCAAATGATATTATCCTCAATGAGAGGACTGCAAGAAATCTAGTACAGTGAACTAAAAGATACAAGTAGAACTTGGACAGGACAGAGAGAAGTGGTTGATAGTCTTGTCTGTGGTACAGCACCATGGACAGTAAAGGTAAGGAGAAAGTTTCAGTTGGTAGCCAGACATGTCTAATGTGACATCTGGTTAGTGTAATGTCCATAGCTCGAGAATGGGCACAAGGGTGGAGGGAGGAGTCAGTTAGGTATTGTCTGAGGGTTGTGGGATGGAGAGGAAGGTTAATTGAACATTCCCATATTTACAGTACCCAAGTCTGATGAGGTTCCTCAGGGCAGACAGACATACCACAGTGGTGAAAGTTATCCAATCTGTGCTTACT
Source organism: Birgus latro (assembly GCA_018397915.1). NCBI lineage: Eukaryota > Metazoa > Arthropoda > Malacostraca > Decapoda > Coenobitidae > Birgus > Birgus latro. The sequence continues at coordinate 66,001 of JAGKTI010000407.1, forward strand.
TAAGGATCTCAAAAGTGGAGCAGCTTGCAGCCAATGTTTCATACTAAAAAAAAGGCCAGTAGTTTTGGTAAGTCTTTCCAAATCCAGGATCGAATAGCTTCTACTTCAAAATTTCTAAGCATAGCATAAATTCAGTACAGTATATGCAAAAAAATAGATCATGGGGTAATGTGCCATTTCTGTCTTTGTACAGCTAAGAATTATGAGTTATTAGTAAGTTATTCTGTTAAAGAACATACAAAAAGTCAAGGGGCCCCAGAGGTACATTTTGACTGTATCTCATATAAAATAAATAAAAGAAAACTCAACACACACAAAACCTAACCAGACCTGAGTTGGACATGTTGACCAAAGTTGTGATGTCAGAGAGCAGGAGTTTTGAAATTTGGTGCCAAGTAAAATTCCCTCTCTCTCTCTCTCTCTCTCTCTGTCATACACTTAGTGTGAAATTTCGAAAACTCTTAAAACAAAATGGCCATAAATTATCAACGAAGAACAAGCAAACTAATGAGCAACTCCCATTTTTTCAAACATCCTGATCAGCACCAGAAAATAAATATACAAAAATAAATAAATAAATATAAGAATTTATGACAGAAAATAAAGCCACTTGATTCTTATTGGCAAACACAACATTTGCCACCAATGGTTCATAATATTTCATCACTAAATCTGAGTTGCAATATTCTCACTTTAGCTGCTTTTCATATCAGATACCTCCTGAATTTTGTAAACTATAGTATAAGTTTTCCAATAAATTTTCTTTTGGAACTGCCAGGTTTTGAATTATATTCACTGCCTGAAAAATATATGTAATAATAATACCCACAGTCTGCCACAGAAGAGTACAGAAAGGATTAACCGTATGATAAACCTTCTGCTTTGTTTCACTTTCACATTCTTAAGTGCTGTGGACAAGGTATACAGTACACACATATACAGTATTGTGTAAATACACTTCGATATGTGTAACGTGGGAATATATTATTCAGAATTTATGAATATACTGTACTGTATAACAAAAAGCTTATCCTGAGACTAATCTGACTCTCTCTCTCTCTCATAACTTTGTCTCATGAGTGTTGCCCAAATTCCTGTGCAGTGCTGCATGGATTCTGGCTCTGAGTGGATGCTGGGGATGAGGTGGACTTTCAGGAACCACCATTCCGCCCCCACTGCTGTTGTGATTGTTAGCAGAGGTGGTGGTAGTTGTGGTGGCAGTGCTAGTAGTGGTGCTGGAAGGTGGTGGGATATTGGTAGAAGTGCTGTTGTTGTTGTTGGTAGTGGTAGTGGTGGAGGAACTGTTAATACTATTGTTGTGGTTGTGGTGGAAGGAGTGGTGGTGGTAGTGGTGGTTGTGATGGTTGTGGTGGTTCAGATGGAAGAGCATGG
>JAGKTI010000407.1:67412-102959 GCA_018397915.1 Birgus latro
TAGTGTGATGTGACAGTGTGATGTGACGGTGTGATGTGGTCTCTTCCTTTGTCTTTCTTTCCCCTCATTTCTATTATCCTTTGTCGTTTGTCTCCCAGTCTTCTATTCTCACAGATTTCCTCTCTCTCTCTCTCTCTGTCTCTCAAAATCATATAGCAGCAAGAATCAAACTAATAACACATCCTTGGGTTGACTAGGTTTAATCACACTGTGTTTCCCGCCATTGCAGGCTATTTCCCGCCACTGTTGGCTATTTCCTGCTATACTGGGCTATTTTCCGCCACAGTGAGCTATTTCCCGCCATTGCGGCTATTTCCCGCCACTGTAAGGTAATTCTCGCCACTGTAGGATATTTCTCGCCACTACAGGCTATTTCTTGGAAGGTAGACAATTTCCCACCATTGTAGGCTATTTCCCACCACTGTGGGCTACTTCTCGTCATTATATTTCCCGCCATTACCACACCCTTCTATTTAATTATAATAAGGGCCATTTTTTGCCTTATTTCCTCATCTGCAATTACCATACTAATCTCGTTTTTTCCCACGGTTTTTCCCCTCGCGACCCTCTCCTCTGTCTGTTTGTCTGTCTGTCTGTCTCTTTCCCTCTCCTTTTGCCTCCCACTTCTTATTTTCTCTCTCCCCCTTCCGTCTTATTTCTTACTTTCGCAATTTCCCTCCTTCCTTATTTCTTATGTCAGTTCCTCTTCCCTCCCATCTCCTCCCCTCTCTCTACCTATCTATCTGTCTATTTGTTTATCGATTTATTTACCACAATCCTTCTTCCTCGCACTATTTATTTACTCTTCCTCGCGTCTCTTCTCTCACATTCTACTGTCTCTTCAACGTCTTCCCTTCTTCCCCCCCCTCTCTCTATCCCTCTCACTTTCTCTTTAATACCTGTCTCTTCCCCCCCCCTCTATTGTTCCATTGTTGGTCCTGTACCGAGTGTCTTTTGTTTTCCGCCATCTTGTTTGTATTTGAAAGGTCTTATTTTGGCGATAAATAGCCCACTGTCTGTCTTATATATGCTCTCTCTCTCTCTCTCTGTCTCACACAGACTACACACCCACACACACAGACAGCACACACACACACACAACACAACATACACAGAACAACACGCAACACACACAGCTCCCTCTCATGGTCTCATTCGCAATAACAATAACCAACACAACACACAACCACTGACGGGCCCGCTAAATACATAAGGCCCGTGCAAAATCAACAACGAACGATCTCTCTGTCTGTCTGTCTGTCTCTCTCTCTCTCTGTACAGTCATCTATCTATCATTCTATCTACCTGTCTTTCCTAGTTATCTACGTACTTACCTAAACACCAGTCTGTCTTACACTATCTGTCTATCAAATTATTAAAGAGACTGACTAGGAAAGTGTATGTGACAAGTGGAGGGGGGAAGAGGGAGGGGGAGACTGAGGATAATATGGAGGGATGGAGTGGAGAAGCGGTGTGAACTGGAGAAAGGGCAGCTTGATGGCATTGAGGTGTCTGGCGATAAGTAGACAGATAGATAGATAGACAGACATATAAATACTGCAGATAGATTGACAGATAGACAGGTACACAGACAGACAGACATGCAGACGATTTTAATGAACTCATGGAAGACCTTTTATGGTGACGGGGTTAATGAAGGCTAAATCTAATGTCCAGCTCCAAGTCTTACAGGTAAAATAAAATTGTCTGGGGGAGTAGCAAGAATATCGTGGCTACCCCTTCACCACGATGACGTCTTTTCCATATTGCGTAGGATTTTGTAAAGGTAGAGAGATTTACGCGGATTGCCTAATATTCCTCCTTCCCTATCTCTGACGTAGATCAAGTGCTGTTATGTACTAGTACTACTACTACTACGGCTACGACTACAACAAGAACAACAACTATTACTACTAGTGCTACTACTGCTACTACTACTACTGCTGCTATTGCTATTACTACTATAGTCACCACCACTATTACTACTACTGTACTACTACTACCACCACTGCTGTCAACATACCTTCAGTGTTCTTTCTAAAAATGTCAGAGTCTGCATTTCACAATGTTGAAAGTTCTGTATGAAAAACACACATCACAGACTCTTGAAGACCACTAAGAATGTTGAAGATGCAAAATGTGTAGTAAAGTCACATTCATAACAACACTCCACAGAAACCGTAATTTTGTTCTTAATATTCACACTCTATAATTTATCTTTTCACACGAGACATATATAATCATTATCTTCACTTCTTCACCGTCATCAATTTCCTCACAGTACCGTATAGAGAGAGGCAGGGTAACCGGGAACTGAATTACAAGATATACGAATATTTAAAAAGCACTGATAGTAAGATTAAAGTCCAGTAGAATAATTTTTGTAACATATTAGCAATTTTTCTGTAACCGAATGTTTTTGAGTAAAAGGGGGGTGGGACACTATTAAAAAAAAGAAAAAAAGGCTAAAGAACGCACCCAACCAAACATGCATTACCGTCATTAATCAATCATTCTCGTTACACATAGGCACAGTGAACCGTAGCGTCCCTGTAGTGTACACTCGGGAAGGAAGAGTGTACTACTGTAACATGGGGAGGGAACAGAGCACAGGGGAGGAGAGGAAGACAGTCCAACTTCCACCCCCACGGCCGAACACAACGAAACACAGCCCGCTATGGCACGCCCCCGACCCGGTTCGCACACATAATTATCGGCTCTGCCCTTCTTCCTTCACCTACTGTGCTTCTTCTAATCCATCGTGTTTTTTTTTTTTTTATACAATGGTTGTTAGGCAGAAGAAAACCAAACAATCTCTAGTGTCTTGTAAATGGCTCTTAATCTCTTCCACTGGTGAGGTGGGAAGGAAGGGAACGGCGCTCCCCTAGTAAGGAAGAAAAAAAATCATTATTCTGTGATAGCTCATGATTCCTGCTCGAACCCCCCCCCTCTCTCTCTCTCAAAATTGAATGGTGCCAATATAAAATGACCAGTACCAATGGAAGGGCCAATACAGCTATCAATATGTCTATCTATCTATCTTCCTTAATCCTGGAAGAGATGGCCACAAACGAGTTGCCTCCATGTTACCCTGTACCATAAGGCAACCCTCTCTCCAACTCACATTTCCCTTACTCACACAGCCTACCTCTCCACCCAATTCCTTCCTATCATCCTCTGTCTCCTCATCCCTTTCTCCCCTACTTCACACAGTGAGCACGGTGGCTCAGAGGTAGAGCATCAAGCTCGGGACCGGGGGGTCGCGAGTTCGAGCCGCGCCCGGGACTGCCGTGCCGGGAGGGGTAGCGCCCTCCTGTTACCTTGCGGGGCTATATGATCTCATTGTAAGGTCTAGCTCGGGGGATTCTTTAATCCCCTACTTCACACACATAATCAATAATCAATCCTCCCCTCCCTCTTCCACCTCTCATACACCCTCCTAGTCAGTCTCTCATTCTCCATTATATTTACCACCATAAATACTATTTCTATAGTTCTTTCACATTAACTTGGGCCAGATTTTCGTCCTTTTGCAGATTATTTCACGTAACTCTGTGGCAGAAAAAGAAATGCTACGGCTCTACATCCTCTCCATAGGACTTCGTCGTGACTAGCATCGTATTGTAGCGTTAATCTATTGTTACCACTCAGCATTCAAGATGGAGGGATGCCAATTTTAGGCCAAGTTATAGTAGTAAGAATATAGCGTATATCCTCCTCACAGGACTTCCTCTAGAGCCATATATTCTAGTCCATGCCAGTGTAAGTAAGGAATTGCAGCTTACTAATCTTTGCCTTTTTTCTTTATCTTTAAAAATATCGGAGTTGGAGATCTATCTACCTATCTGTCTATCTATTCGTCTTTTCTGTCCATTCAGTTATCCATTATTCATTCCTCTACCTATCCATCCTGTCTATTGCTATGTACCATCCTTTCTATTGCTATGTATCTATCTATATCTGTCTAAATACCTGTCCTGCTTGTCCATCCCTCCATCCATCCATCCATCCATCCACCCATCCATTCATCTATCCATCCATCTATCTATTCATCCACCTATCCATCTATCTATCCATCTACTCATCCATCCATCACCAAAGCAAGCCTTCCATCTAATGTCTGACGCTGCATCCAGTGAGGGGTGACCAAGACAAAAACTAACCATTCTCATCCCCATTCAGTAAAAACCACCCTCCCCTTCCCACCCCAAACCACCCTCCCCCATAGACAATGCTAGTTAGGGGTCTTATAAGAGGCTGTGTTAGGTCAGGTAAGGTTAGATTTGATGGATTAATGAGTGTTAGATTGGGTTAGGCCAAGTTAGTGCACTAGGGTGGGAGAAGTGAGGTTAGGTAGGCCTGAGTTAGTAATGTGGTAGAATTAGTAGTAGTAGTGGTGGTGGTAGTACTAGTAGTAGTAGTAATAGTAGTAGTAATAGTGGTGGTGGTGGTGGTAGTAGTAGTCAATCAATCTACTTTATTTTGTAATTCAAAATTATTATTATTATTATAATTAGTAGTAGTAGTAGCAGGAGCAGTAGTAGTAGTAGTAGTAGTAACAGTAGTAGCAGTAGTAGTAACAGCAGTAGTAGTAACAGTAGTAGTAGTAACAGTAGTAGCAGTAGTAGTAACAGTAGTAGTAGTAACAGTAGTAGTAGTAACAGTAGTAGCAGTAACAGTAGTAGTAGTAGTAGTAGCAGTAGTAGTAGTAGTAGTAGTAGTAGTAACAGTAGTAGTAGTAGTAGTAGTAACAGTAGTAGTAGTAGTAGTAGTAACAGTAGTAGTAATAGTAGTAGTAGTAGTAACAGTAGTAGCAGTAGTAGTAACAGTAGTAGCAGTAGTAGTAACAGTAGTAGTAGTAGTAACAGTAGTAGTAGTAGTAACAGTAGTAGTAGTAACAGTAGTAGTAGTAACAGTAGTAGTAACAGTAGTAGTACCCAGGTTCGAATCCTCGCTGGGGCAGGGAACAGTTTAAGGATTTGAATGTCATTAAATCAGGCTTTACTGATCTACCAGAAGACCCGCCGACATGTCGTAAAAATAACCCCGCTAATACCAATACACCAGTCCTGTATGAGACAGCCCTAGCATGTATTCAATATGGACGGTGGGTGTTAAGCGCCGAAGTGGTGACATGTAGAGGTGTTGGTATGTAGGAGGACTGCTGGGCCTTGATAGCAGGCTGTGAAGCCTATGCCCAGAGTCGGACACATAAAAAAAAAAAAAAGTAGTAACTAGCAGCAGCAGCAGTAGTAGTAGTAGCGGTAGTAGTAGTATTCAGTCTGGGTTATATTAATTTGTCCTAATTCAGGTTTTACTGGACAAGTAGCAGAGTAGGTTACAATCCATTAAATATTACGTGAACATCAAATATTAATTAAAACTGAAGATATTACAAACTCAATACACTTCCCACACTCACAATAGCTGACAGATATTATCACAGATTTTCTTATTCTTCCTACTTTTCCCATTGCAATAAATTTCATCCTTCCTATCCCTCCTTTCCTTTCGTCCTTCTGTCCCTCCTCTTTCTTGTTATCCCATTTCCTCCTTTCGTCTCTTCCTTCTCCTCCCCCTCCTTCTCATTCCCATTTCCTCCTTCACTTACTACTTTCCTCCTCATCATCTTCCTTCTTATTCCCATTGCTTCCTTCCATCCCTTCTCCTTCTCTTATTCCCAGTCCCTCCCCTTCCTTTTTCCATACTCACCCCAGCAGGAGACATCAAAGGTGAGGCTGGTAGTGATCCATTGCGCTCGGTTTTTTCGTCACTTCCTCCTTCTCGTCTCGCCCACACGTCCCTCCCCTACAAATACCACCTTTTTCCACTAATAATCTCACTTCCACTCTGGCTCTGGGCATTACATTACATTACATAAACATTAAACGTGAAATGTCAAAGTTTCATCTGTTTTCGTCTAGACTGCAAGACGTGCACCGGAAACTAACTGCTCTTGAGGTGAGCTGTACAGGAAAACTGAGTTACTGAATAAACTACATATGGTAAAGCAGCTCTAAGTGGCTACAGCTGGCACTAAATGATGTTTCTTGGAGCGCTACGTAGCCTGTGATTGTTTAGTTTACACAAGACGCCATGTTGAAGGAGGGGATAAGGAATGCGCGGTTGGCGGTTTTAAAATTTGGCGTTTGTCTATACAACGATCAGTCATGTTTATTTACCAACCAAAGATAAAGGAGAAGTTTTAGGTGAAACGTGAGAAAAGCTGAGCGTGGGTGACTGTGTGATCCTGCAGCTGCTGCGAAAGGAATGTCAGGAATTCTGCTAACATAAGATCCCAGTGGAGTGGAGGTCACCAGCAGGCAGGACACCTCTACGCAAATCCACAATAATTACTGCAAGATAAATATGTCACAAACTACAAAGTTCACGGGGCGGGAAGTAGCGGGTAATTATTTTAAAAAGTAAATAAAATTATGAGTTATCTTTGAGAAATATGTCATGCAACAAGAACAAAACGCAATAAAAAAAGAAAAGCACCAATCCAGCAAGATTTTAAATAATGTTCTAGACGATTTTATTCAACTGAAGGAGATAAATAAAGTTGTGAAGGGGTTAATGAAGACGATTTCTAACCCTAAAGTTACCAAAATCGTCTGGAGGCAGAAAGAATAAACTGAAAAAAAGGAAGACAAAATCAGAGGGAGAACATTGTCTTCTTCCCTTTCAAGATTTTCGAAGTTCTTGTTCACCCCCACAGATGACATAGGCCACTCCACTTGCATAAAGCTGAATCGGAATACCTGAGACACAGGCATTTCCACCAAAAATCGAAATAAAAAAGAAAAAAGAAGAATAAAGAGGGTTCAGCTCATGTCATGTGCATCTCACTGTAAACTTCATCCATTCACGTCGGTTCTATCATTTCTCTTCTCCCCGAGTCTTCTCATAGCCTCCTCAGTCAGGATTCCGGGGGCTTGAATGGTGAGTGGAGTAAGTGAGAGGCTGATTAGTTTATGCTAGAAAAACTAAAAGCCCGCAGCCCCTCTGACAAACTAGGTTCCTGGATTGGTGATTAGATAATGAATGGCAAGCAGCGTGTTGTGACAGATGGTGAATCGTGAGTGGCTTGAAGTAACAAGTGGCGTTCCTCAAGGATCAGTTCTAGGACCAGTGCTTTTCACTATTTATATCAATTATCTAGAATGTGGACTCGCCTCTAAGGTAGTGATATTTGCAGATGACACGAGGATTGGAGGCATTTCTCTCTCTCTCTCTCTCTCTTTCTCTGCGTGGTACGTATAGAATACTCTTCTTCCCACCGTCTCATCCTTTGTTTCCCCTTCTCTCTTCCCTCCCCTCTACCTGACTCATATACAGTATCTTAATCAGTCTCTCATTCTTCAACCTGTCGTGTTTTTTCTATGTCTCGTGTTTTTACACGTATTATTACGTGCATTATCCGTACATAATCTTTTGATGTGAATTCTACATGTACTCTTATTATTTCGTGTGTTGTGACAATACGTGCATCGTGTCTTTTCTTTTCCGTGTGCTGTATACGTGTACTACGTGCATTTTATGCATAGTCTTACATGGACGTGTACTTACATAATTCTTCAGTCACCCGTCTATGAATGTTGCAAGTTTCTGAGAGGTCCAGAATATAATATAGTTTACCTTAGAGTACCTATATAGGTACTCTCGTTTACCTTTGACTTCACAGATGAAGTTCAGGAGGAATTGTCAGTGACAGCGATTCTTTGTACAATCTTATAGGCTACTGAGTTCACAGCATAAAACAACACGGAGACCACCTATAATGAGTTTTTGAGATGTAATACAAGTAGCATCACTCCATCAGACAGCTCATAAAGCAGCAGACCTCACTTTACTCAAAGAATACAAAGAAGGAACGGGCCACCTGTGTCACTCCCTGGCGCCCCTCTTGCAGGGGACGAGGGCGTCACCTCACGTCGAGAGGCAACACCAGGGGTCCTTGGGCCCTCAGGACTAGGACCGAAGAGATCCAGGAGGCGAGTGGCCTGGCGTAAGGCCCGGGCTGTGGTCGGAGTGCGGGGAGCGCCAGGCGGCTCCGGGGAGGAGGGCGTGCCCCTCGCGGGTCGAGGGCGGCAGTCTCGGGAGGAGGGTGAGGCCGTCAGCAGTTGCCTGAGTTGGGAGCGTGGTAGTGAAATGGCAGGAGACAGAGTGACATGGAGGCGATTTGTTTGTGGCCACCCCGTGCGGGATTGAGGCGTCTGGCAATAGATAGATAGATAGATAGACAAAGTAGGGAATCCCGATATTTAGGCATGAGCTTTACGAATAAGAGTTGGTAGAGGAAGCATAGCACGCTAAACACCTTCTCAGCAAAATTCAAGTACAACTAGGGATCCTTGGGTAGAACAACCTTAGATCAAAGGTCTGTGGTTTTAGGATTCGAGTGGTAAGATGGCGGATGTTTGACTTCAGAGATTATGTGCATAAGAACCCGCTCTAATCTTTAATTTAGGAACTATTTGTAGCTCCCCCGAATTAAGTTCTCATAATATAATTGGCAAACTAATTTGAAGTAATCTAAATATAAAGCATATGAAATGAAAATAAAAATGATTGGTATAAAACATCATGCCAACCAAACCACTGGCATTGTACTTGTAATCAATTGTGCTCATAAGCTGATGCCATGCCTCTTGTATCTCTTTTTGTTTGTTTGATCCATTAATTTAAGAAAAGAATTTAGCATATGACGAAATTGATGGCACAAGATGTGCTACACACTGGCTAAAATGTATTGACAATTGGCCAGCCTGATAAGAGCAGGGCGGCATTATTTTGACGATTCATATCTTTGTACTTTTCGCCACGTTTTCTTTATACAACTTTAATAATAAATCCAGTGGTTAACCGTTGCAGAATATCATAAGTAAAAATAGTTGAACTTTATTTTATCTCATTTTTATCTAAATCAAAAACCGTTAACAATATTAGCCAATTACTCTGGTGAATCAGTGTTATGACGAATAACCCAAGGCTGATAGCGGCCATGTGGTGGTAAAGCGACGCGGGAGTCGTTTATTTTAAAATCCTACCCCTTTCATTGTTGTTGTGGCGTTATTTGTGGCTCACTGCTGACAAACAGGAGCAAAATGAACTACGATATGATATTACCGGCAATGGCGGGGGCGTCTGGGCTGTTTGCCGGCTGTGCGGTGCTCTACAGTAAAATAAGGTGAGGAGGTGGTTTCATGTTGTGTATAGTGGTTACCCAAGTGAAAGTTGATGGTTAATGAGTAAGCGGACAGTTCAGTGTGTTGGAGTGCAGGCTTGATTTATAATACATCTGCCTAATGTTATTGTTACCCAGCTCCGGTTCATCAGATCAAACAAAACCGTCGATCGCAGGTAAGCAACTGCCAAGGTTATGCTATAGATTCCCTGAGTTGCATCTTTGACGTGTCTGCGTGTTGGTGTGGCAAGTTCTGTGCAGTGCTTCGTCATGTGTTATGTTATGTTGTGTTGACCTATTGTACATGCTGGGCAAGTGTTGTGTGAGATGACACTGAACCCAGATTTAAGCTGATAATGGTAAGATACGAGGGCAAGATGATGTGTTGCTGGAAGCCAGGCTAGATGAACTTGATTATGAATACACCTAATATAGGGACATGTAGTATGACTGTATGTTTGAGATCATCTCTATGAATACACCTAATATAGGGACATGTAGTATGGCAGTATGTTTGAGGTGTTGTATTGGCCAACATGTGAAGCAAGTATTGTTTTTAAGTTAGGTGTTTCTTCATTGCTATACTCAGTTTTTTTTTTATCAAGGCAAAGATACACTTGACAGGTTGGTGATGATTGGTTGAATGCAACATTGTTTCATGATCCCTTTATTATTAATTGACAACATATATATGATGGGGAAATTTGAGTTAGTAAATGTTATTTGGACATGTTGCATTCAGCCAGTTATCACCAACCTGTCAAGTGCATCTTTGCCTCGATAAAAAAAACAGAGTAGTGTTGGAATGTCTGGGGGTGGGATATTATTGTAGAGGGTTTGATGATGTATTGTATGGTGATTGTTTTATGTGCTTGTGTGTTTTGTGTGTCCATCGTGTGGTCACAGGGATGTGTATTGGCACAGGCTGCTGCATAGAAATCTGTGCCTCTTATATCAAGGGAAAGGAAGAACTTTAGTTTACAACATTGCTGGTAACCATATAACCAACTAGCAGCATGGTATGGAGCCTTCTGTGGTGCCTCTGGATCATCAGTTAACTATAGGATGACCCAGCATGAGTGATTGCCTGCATGTGGTTGATGGGTCTGCTTGGCAGAAACAGACCAGGGTTACTCTACTATTACTACCATTACCACTGCTACTACTACTACTACTATAATGGATAAATCCTTCCCTCCCATCCAGGCCGCGCTTCCCTGTGCGAGTGAACTGTTGGTTTTGCAACAAGGACACAAAGGTGGAGTTCCGCTACCAGGACAGTTGGATGTGCCCTTCATGCCAGCAGTATAATGGATTCACTGAGGTAAATTTTGTTGTGTGTGTTTTCCTTTTTCGATTAAATTCTGGGAGAGCTTCAGTGCATATAATTTACAGCTATAGTTATCAGTAAACTATACCCAGAAGAACATGGCAATCAGTTTAATAAGTTTTGGAAATGCGTAACTTGGAAGATGTTAATGATACAATCTGATCAGTTTTACATGCAAACAGCAGCAATGTCCGCCTGCCATGGTAAGCTTTCAGATTGGGTTGGGTCAAGGTCATACGGTCACTGGTTGTTTTGTCCCAGTCAGCCTAACCTGATTGAAGCCAACCTAACAAGCCTAATCTGACATAATCTAACCTACAGTAACCAGAATGATGTGGAGACAGATGGGTATGGAGGCAGTGTCCCTTGCCCTTTGCAGGATGACATCATCAGTTTAACCCGCCGAGCCCAGACAGGTTTTTTACCCAGCCTACCCCCAGATCCCAACCGATTTTCGACTTTTTGTTTTTTGGTTGAAACCTTTGCTTTTGGTGAGAAACATCGAAAATTCATAGTGAAATCACGATCCTGAGGTAAAAAAATGTTGATACAGGTGTCACTCAACCTTACGTTTTCCTTCTTTGTCGGGGTACCTGGCTAAGAAAACGAACTATGGAAGGGTTGACTAATTCAAGCCACTTTAAATTACGTATCTGTTTCATTTATTTGGTATGAATTTATGTGTAGTAAAAGTCTATAATGGTTTTCACACAATAACATAGGCGTTTATAAGCATTGTTCACTTACCTAAAACCCCAGTATATGGCACCTTCCTTTACGACATTACCACCTTATCACTTCTGTTTGTTTCTACCTCTAGCTTCTTTGTTTCTTTGTCCTCCACCTCAGGAATCACTTTCACCGTGAATTTCGTCATTAGAGCAACCATGGGGCAACATACCTTTACTAGCTATGTTACTGCTAACAGATGAATTGCCCAGTGTGGGGGGGAGGGGGGGTTAGGAGGGGCCAAGCAGTATCACCGCTTGATAGCAGGTAGAGGAAGGTCTCCCACATATGCCTACCAAAAATCACCTGCGAATTTTGAAAAATGTGCACACAATGGGCCTTGCAATTGCGTGACGTACTATGTACATCGTTGGGTCTGTCTGTGGAAAAAAGTAGCGACGTACATCGTACATCGATGGGACTTGACGAATTAAATAACATAACTTTACTACCCTTGGTATTGTATAAGTTATTTCCATGGTATTGTGTTGTTGTAAATAATTCCATAATTATTAAACTAAATCCTTGTCATAAAATTATTAACTTTAGATAATGAATGTTCTCTTAGACTTTGTCCCCTCTCTTTTGCTTGTGAGGGATGCTTTTATGAAGTGGCACTGATTTGGTCAGGCAGCTCCCCTGTATGGTTATATAATTGTCCCTCAACTCCGACTATATCCCCCAAAAAGTGAATGGCATTCTGCAGGAAATGAGCAGTCACAGCCTTAAATCCATTGGGTCTTTTCCAGATGAGCTGGATGCTTGTGTGTGTGTGTGTGTGTGTATTTTTTTTATAGAAATTATCCTGGACCATGAGCTGCACACCAGTAATGATGCAGTTCATAAAGTACAGTACTGTACTGTGATAATATACAGTATCTCTAAATTTATTATATACCGTATTGTAGAACAGATGAGTGAATGATTGTGGCCCTTTTCACTGGGCATTCTGTTGGTAATTTTGCTGCTTTAAGGTTTTACCTGTTTTTGTAGTCCACCCACCTTGTTTTGGTGAGGGTGATGATGATGAGGGTAGTGGTAAGACTGATAGTGTTATTGCTCATAATGTTGATGGTGCTGGTGGTAGTGGTGATAATGATTGTCATTTGTGAAATTTCCAAAGGATGTTGGTGGTGGTGATTTTGATCATCATTTGTGACATTCCCACAGGATGGTGACTACAACCGTGACCTGCCAGCACAGTACTGTGAGAGTCTTAACACACCGTCCCTCAACCATAAGAACAGACACCGAGGGAACCAGCCCAGCCTGGCCATCGGCAATGGTTTGTGCCAGACCTGCAACCTGAACCAGACTCTCAAAGTGCGGGCTCTGGCCGACTACACACCCATACGCCCAGAAAACTACGACAAGGAAATTGAGGAATACAGGTGATTAGTTGGCTGCAGATTCAGGTTATGTCAGTTATTGTTATTGTGGGCTGAGGCTCATTTCAGCATGAATTGGGTGGACTGCTGGCTGAAACTGCCCTTCTATTGTAGACACTTTGGTGGTCAGGGAGTGAGTTAAGGGATGTTTGTATGTTGATTGACCCTGGAAACCATATGCAGTGATTCCTTACTTTGCAAAGGAAGTACTGGTAGGTTACCAAAAATACTGTGAATACTTTTCATGAATTAGGAATATACCCCATATAGGGTATGAGTTTCATTCACTGAGAAGTGTATTCTTGCCATATCCTGTAAGATTTATTCAAATTAGTACAGCCCAGGAGTTTTCATACTGGAGGGATTTATATATTTCTATTTAGCTTTAATAAACTCCATTATTATGAGGGGCATTTCCTATTTTGAATAAATCAATAGGCAGCATCAAGAATAAGTACAAAGGACATTACTTGGGTTCAGTGGTAAAAAAAAAAAAAAAAAGAAAAAAAAATACATTTTATCTCCCAGGAAGAGACTGTTAGTAATACTAGTAGTCCCAGGTTCATATGTAATGTGAACACAGTAGACTTCAGGCTGAATTTGCCCTCTTGCAGTCCACTATCCTCCTGTCAGGAATAGGGAATGAGTTGTGGGATGTATCTATAATCTTTGTATTTTGTCCACCAGGAAGCGACTGGAGAAGACATATGGGTTGTGTAGGCAGTGTGAGGCCACCCTACACCAGACTCTGGGCAAGCAAGACTCATGGCTGAAGCCAAAGCTTATCTCTTGGCGACTGCAGCAGACATCAGAGAACAAAGCTAAACTCTCAGCAGTATGTGTATGGAGTAATTTTTACTTATATTTTATGCATTCCATTAATTAAGCATATCACTTTGATAGTGCATTTTTTGTGGATCCTTTCATACCATAAAATCATTATATTGACTCTGTTTCAGTTACAAGTAGCTATTGTAAATATGATTTGGCTTATTAGCAACATCATGAAACTTAATCAGCAGCCAAATCAGTAGTAGTAGTTGTTCCCTAGGCAGTGTGGCCGAACAGCCCCGAGCCGAATCAGTTAATAATCTGACAGCAGCAGGAGAAACCAACAGGAATGTCATGTGGAATGAATGGGTTATAAAAGGGGAGGGGGTAAAATAAAAGGATATGGTTTGTGATGTACATCTGTGATTTAAAATCGCTCATTTCGCTCATTTTTTGAAGGCTCCAACATGCTTGCATGTGTCGGCCTTGGTCACCTAATGGCGGCTCTCCATGCTGCTCGATCTCTGGCAGCCTCCCTATTCAGTCCCTTAACCCTTAAGTCACATTTAATGACCTCATCCCATGTCTTTCTCGGTCTACCCCTCCCAACCCCTCCCCCAATATTAACACCTCTCACCCTCTGTACCCAATTATCCTCTCCCATCCTCTCCACATGTCCAAACCACCTCAGCCTGCCTCTCCTCATCACAACACCAATACACTCCAGTCCCATCCTACCTCTCAACTCTTCTATCGTAAACCCAGCCCCCCCAGGCCTTGCACGCAGGGACGCACTGCACATCCACCTAATCATTGTCATTTCTGTACGTTTAAACCTGCGAATATCTTCTTCCTTTACTGCCCAGGTCTCACTACCATACAGCATCACACTCCTAACACATGCTGCATACAAAGACCCCTTAGCACGTAAGGAGAGTCCTCTCAATGTCAGGAGAGGCAACAGCTCCCTGAACTTCTTCCAACCACTTCTCACTCTAGCAACCGAGCTAGCTCCAGCCCCACCTCCGGCACATAACATGTCTCCCAAATAACAAAACTCCTCCACACACTCAAGAGACTCACCTGCAAGTTCAACCCTCTCACGCCTAACAATCTCCTCCTGCTCTCCCCGACACACCGCACACATGAAATCAGCATTATCTCGCAGTCTACCTCTAATACCACTACATCTCTTGTGCACCCACTTATCACAGACACTGCACAAGATGGAATTACTTCCCACACCTTTGTGGCAAACTGCACATGGCCACTCTCCCTCTCCTCTGATTGTACCGCCACCAACCCTAGATATCATCACTTTTGTTTTATCTGCATTTACCCTTAAGCCCTTGTGCCCCATACCATCTCTCCACTTCTTAAATCTTTCCTCAGCCTCCCCTTCATTCTCAGCAATCAGCACCAAATCATCAGCATACAACATCTCCCATGGGAGTCCATCTCTGAAGTCACGTGAGAGGGCTTCAAGCACCATGATAAACAACAAGGGACTCAAAACTGATCCCTGATGCACACCAACATTTAAAAAATAATAATAATAATAATAATATGGCTTGTGATGTGTTTCAGGGTGTGAGAGGCAGCAGTCACCGCCGTGCCCCACTCTTCCTTCACCTGCTACACTTATGTGGTCTTGCCTTGTCCCTGGCCCTGTTCCTGACTAACCTGCACCACCTCCAGCACCATTCCGGTGTACGTGTACTCTCCCTGGACCTGGGCCTGGGCCTGGAGCGTTACCTGGTCACACTACACAAGTTCTCAGCCATCATGGTGGTCACTGGTCTTTCTGTGCTGCTCATGGCCATTTTTGGCTCTGGTAAAGAGTTGCTGCTGGTGAGTCTCTGGTCTTGTGGTTTTTGTTGGTCCACCACCATACCATGTATAGCCTAGTATTTATTATTTAATACAGTATGCATGGCGCCAGTATAACCACGCTGTTCTGATGCCCGACTGTACAGTCATCACTCAACTCCTTCTTTGCTCTGTGAAAGGAGAAGGATGGACTGCAAGATTAGGGCAGTTTCACCCTTCAGTATGTTAGATTTATGTTGCACAGTAATTCTTTTGGCCCAGATATATATATAGATGCTTTGTATTTTAGTATGGCTAACCTCAGATAGTTTTATCCAATTCACGAGAGACCCCTCAGGGTGCTGGAGTTAAACACTACTTGTAGGATTCCCACCCAGTGCCATTAGATGCAAAACATTTTTTCATTATTTAGAACTCAAGTTATTGTCACCAAACTTGATTTCTAGAGTTCGTGAAGCATGACATCGTAGACTGTTATTGGTAACAGTAAGTTTTTCTGACAGTGGGAGAAAGGATATGTCTCTTACGTCATCATTTGTCCTTGAGTGTATAGTTTCCTATATTTCTTATCAAAACATGTCAGATAGGTTGGTAGAGAATCATAATTGGCATATATTAGGATGTAAAATGATGATCACTGTAGTAGTAGTATGGTAGTAGCTGTTCCCTAGTCAGTCTGGCTGAACAGCCCCAACTTCCTAAGGAAGGCCATGGCCGAGGTCAGTCTTTCCCACAGAGCTCTCAAGGAGTGTATGTTGTGTTGTTGGTGCAGGCAGTTGTGTGCATTGCAGTCTTCCATAATGTGAAGAATAGTATGGGGTGCTGTGTTGCATCCTGGACAGGCATCGGCGACGGAGTCATCCAGCCTCTTCTGATAACTCAAGAGGGCTGGATGATGCCCACATTTCAGCCTGTTCAGGTGGACCCTGTCATTATGAGGGAGGTAGGATTCATAAGGGTGGATACAAGGAGGCCATGCATGCAGTTGTGTGTTGTCTTTGAGTGACTGAATGACGAGGCGAATGATTTGAGTATGGATATGCTGTGGAAGCAGGTTTGAGGTGGGCGAGGGGGGAGAAATGACAGTATTTGTGTATGATGTCATGTGCTGGATGTTGTTTTGATGTTCCATGGTGTGTGTGGATGTGCTACCATGTAGTGTAGTGGATGGTGAGGGTTTGTGTAGGCTGCGGCAAGAATTTGTTTACCTCTCACGTCTAGATGATCCTTGACTCTGAGGACTTTGGTTTCTTGGTGTAGGTGGTCTGTGTGTGTAGTAGTTGTGCATCCTGTGATTGTTTTTAGGGCCTTGTTCTGTATGGTCTGTAGGGTGTTGTAGTGTATTTCAGTGAGGTTAGAAGCCCCATGCAGGGCTTGTATATTGATGAACATATACAGTATATTGTTTGTATACTGTGGTAGTGGTTTCTTTGTTGTGTCCGAATGTTATATACCTCAGGGTGTTGAGCCATGGTGTTAATTCATTTTTAATGTTTGTGATGTTTAAATGACAGTGATGTACTGTATGTTACACCAAGGACTTTGGATGTGCGTGTGTGTGGTAGGGGGGTATTGTTTATGGTAAGGTGTGGAATGTGACTATGTGCCCATCATGGGGCCTTAGAACCTTGTGATCACTGTTGTGATCTCTGGTATATCTGGACTTGACCATGATGAAATGCCCATTTTAGTTCATTTTGCTGTTTAAAAAATTTGGCAAGCAGGGTTTTCATTAGAAAGCTGCAGTGTTCTATGCAAGTAACCAGTTTACAAACAGGTTATGTATTGGTGCCTGGTGATTTGGTAGTTAGGACACTCCAGTTGGAGTGAAAGCGTGGAATAGATTGAATCCCCAAGAGGTGATTGGAGATTATTCAGTCATGTAATGCCATTAAGTGGAGTAAGCTTGTCATCTGCCTAAGTTGTAGGCCCACACACCTCAAAGAGGTAAATGGGATTGGCTGTTTCCATTCTTATGCACAATAGCTAGTAATAATAATATGATAAATAATTTGGTTTTACGCCTGGTATCCCCGACGGGCTAAGTCGTTGCCCCTTGGTAGAGTACTTTTGGATTGGAGCGTGTGGCATTTTATGACTGGATCCCTTCCTGATGTCTACCAGTGACCCTTGGGTGGATTCGATCCTCCGACCCATCGGTCAGAGCGGAACGCTCTAACCCACTGAGCCATGGCTGCTACAGTAGCTAGTGCGTAAACATTTCTTATGACATTGCAGGTGTCTGATGCAGTCACAAGCTTTGTGTGGGTGGGGCTTTTGGCTGTGTGTTCCTCCAAGCAACTCATACCTCCCAGTGACTACAATTCATTACAGGTCAGTGTAGGGTTGAGTGAACTGTGTTGTATGCTGTGTTATCTGCTTATACATTAAAGCAATCATACATACACAAATGTTGCCATTCCCTCATCTTTTGCAAATCTTAATCTACCAGTAGTCTTAATGCCTATTATTTTTCTTTTTTCTTTTTCCTACACTTGTATCAGTTGAGAAGAGCATTTATTTTTCTTTATTGGCTCCAGTTGGTTTGAGCCTGTGTAGATTTATATCCAATGGGTGGTTGGGTTTTATTGCTCACATAAACCCTCTCAGGGATGAGTGAGGCTAGTCACTCCATCTTCTTAAATGTCAGAACCAGCTTTCCTAGCCCTGGGTTATAAGGCTTTTCATGGGGCAGCATAGGATTGGATGATAGATAGATGTTTATTTTTTACTCATAAAGAAGTTGTCATAGGTTTTTTTTGCCTTATGGATTGAGGAAAGAGGGCTGATGATGACGATGACACCCTTGTAACCCCACAGGTGTTGATATCAGGAGTGACATTGATGTTTATGTTGTGGGTGACACTGGTCCCTCGCCGACTTTCCAGGACTGCCATGCCTCAGAGATCAGACCTCAATAAGTATGTGGTTGGTTGAATAATGGTTTTTGTTACTTTTTTTTTTTTTTTTTTTTTTAATGGAGAAATTACCTCAAACTGAAACTTGCATCCACAGTTAATTCATGCTTAACCCTTTCACTATGGCTGATGATGATGCATTAGGGTAGTTTGTAGAGGCTTAAAAAAAAAAAATTTGTTTCTAGTGTTCAGTCTTCAAAATTATCTCAAGTGTTGGTATATTTGGGTATTTTGAGTATTTGTTCAGTCGAGAGACCTCCCATAGTTTGGAGGCTTCATAAACTTTCCCAAATAGTCCTTTTCCCACTGTTGGTACACCTAGGAATTTTACCAAGGGTAACAGCAAACATTTTACTGTAGTTCATCTGAGAGCATCTGTAGTAGTCAGTGAGTTAAAGTCTGGGATGTTTATAAATTAAGTTCTTTAAGTGAATGAAATCTAAATGAGACATGCTTTGGTTTTGTGACTGAGGATTAAGAAGAAAAATAGTAATAATTTCAAAATAATTGTGTTGTAAATAGTGAGCAGTTCTTAGTGACAAAATTGTTGCTTCAGCTAATAAACAACATTAAATGAGACAACTTAAAAAATGGATTAGCTTTATTATGATTAACAGGCTAGGAATAAAATCATGTTTCTGTGTGGGTGTGCTGTAATTTTTCCATGTGAGTATTTATGGTATTGGGAGAGATGCTTCATTGGTTTTCTCATACTATGATTAAAATTGGCCAGTCTGCAGCATACATAGTCATTTTACCCCAGAAAATCTGTTTGCTACATGAGTATTCCTGCTTTCAACCTTCCTCTCTAAATGTATATTTTCCGCATGTATCGTAAGTCGTGAAATGGGCAATGCTTCAGAGCACAGTTTGCAAAAATTTTACCAAAGTAAACTGTACATGTCTGAACTCAGTTATCAGGAGAAAGCTTATACTGTTTTACTTTGATTGTTCATACTTAATGTTTCTTGTGTATTTCATGTGTAGGTAATCTTCTCATGGTCAGGCAACTCTTAATTTTGTTTTGCTAACAACAGATGATTTTATTCAGCCAAGTGTCTCAGAAGTGTCAGAGTGTGGATACTGGTACCATTAACCATTTTGTAGTCTGTCACTGTATTCCAGCTTACACCAGAATATTTAGCAGAGAGGGAATCACAGGAGCCATACTTAATTGGTTTATAGTTCTTATTTTGAGATGGGTGGACTATAATCACAAATAAACTCATCTGGCATTAGCAAGATGATCAGTAAAAAAAAAAAAAAGTGTTTTTAAATTGATAGTGGATAATTTCTGATGCCTTTACTAATAGAGGTCTTGGATAATATCGTCTGGTGGTAGTGAAAGTTTAAAAATGTATAATTGCATTGAAGGGATTGATAAGAACGTGTGGGTTTTTATGTACAGTATGTTATTACAGCACAGTACTTTATATATTATGCAGCACTGGCCAATTTAATGTCAACCTTTTTCTTCAGTGATTCATGATTGTACCATTACTTAATCATGCTATTTTGCAAGTTGAAATAATGTTGTATATGTTCATTAACCCTTTCACAGTGGTGTCACAATTTATACAGTATCTTATTCTGACTCATGCATTCGGCTAGAGTTAAGCCTATTCCAAATGAACCATGCAGGAATGGGTGTCACCATAGGATTATTTGTTGGCTGATGCCAGATTTCTTTAATCACCATAAGAAGATTTGTACACCTGCAAAGGGTTAATTGCAGCAGTGTTTTTTACTAATTAGTCAACAGAATGACTCTGTCTCGGAGGCATTTGTAAGGTGTGTTTCAGCGTGAAATGTTTGGATGGTTCTTGCCTGTGTGATGGAGCCAGAATTTTGAGGGTTTCTGTATGAATGGCTACCATTGACAGTGGCAGGTACTACAGTACCATGTGAGTGAAATGTGGCTTAAATTTGGTAACTAATCATCTTTCTTGGACAGGGAACATTCAGCCACAAGTACAGTCCCTTGGTGATCTTTCTTCAGCATGACTGTACATAAAGTCAGAGCCCAGGCTGTCTCTCTCATTGTTATAGATCTTGCTGTCATCATCATCATCATCATCATCATCCAGACCTCCTTTCCCACCCTAGGGCGGGGTGAGGAGTAGCAGCATACAAACAGAGTTTGTCCAGTTCAATTGGCCATGCTTTGATTCATGTATCATTCAAACCCATGGAATCCTGGCTCCATCTGATAGGCCAAAAGGTTTCACCACGTACTATAGCTTCATATAAACCAATCCGATAGAGTCAGTCCGAACGCTGTCACGTTAAAATGGGTGCCAAATCCCTGGTCATATGCTTCTCGGCACAATATTCATCCAGCCACTTCGATCTCTTGTCATTCCTTTCGCTTTTTCATATTTCTTTAGTACGCCGCAACTGTTGGGAAGTAATTAGCTGGTTTTGTCTCTTGCTTTAGCTTCTGGTCCATAGAAAACATCAACTGTACCATGGCCCTCCCCAATATGGGATTTCCTAATAAGGAAACATGGCATCATTTTTATGTCGTGAATGATAGGATGATTTGTAATTGCTAAAGTTTTTCTTTTGCTATTTCCAGGAGTATTTTGAGGAGTGAGTCTTCTAACAGTCAACTTGAAGACTCCCAATGCACCCTGAATGCCAGTTTCAGTGATGAGCTGAGTGAAGTTGCTCTCCCCACCTCCTCTCCCTCCAGCACTGCCACATCCCCTCCCCTGCCCCATGACCCCCTTGCTGCTGATTTAGATGAAACCCTTGGCAGCCTTAAGATCAGCACACCTATTAAGAACACCAGAAATGTACAGGACTCCACACTATCCCCTCGTATTATGTTTGCAGATAAACCAGGGCACAAATTGAATGGGTCATTTTGTAGCCAGCGGAATGTTCTGAGTCCGTCACGGCTTTCCACGAAAAATATTACACAGTCATCTTGGGTGGCTGGAGGGTACTGGGGTCATCCAGTCAGCCCACAGCGGGACTACCCACGGAATGGAGTACCAGTGTTTGGGTCGGCACATTCCCAGCAGTCCTCGCATTACCCACTGTCCAGGTCTTCGAGTCAGAGCTCGGGGTTTGTGTCTCTTGGCAGTGGTCCTCCCTCGCATAGGGCACACCCTCACAGCCTGCCAAATTCACGCATTGGATCTCACTGTGGGGATTATGACCGGGGTTCGGTTCTCTCCGAGCCAGCCTGCAAATCATGGAATTATGCTTCTTCCCTCTACCCCTCTGACTCTGCCTCCCAGTGTAGCTACTCCAGATATCGAGGACAGTCAAATGGGGATGCCCAGTCCCTTCACAGTGCAGGGTCACTTTATTCAGAACACTCACTCAAGAGGTCCCCCACTCCTAGTAGAATACATCATTATCCTACTGTCAATGGGGATGTTCTAGATAGTTCCGGTAATAGCATAATTAGTACAATAACTAGTGGTAGGGAAGCTGCTAGCAGTTATAGAAGTCCTTGGTTCCCATTCTTTTTAGGAATGAGCATTGCAGCAAACGGTTTCCTAGTTGCAATGCTCTTCATGCACACTGATATCCATAGTTTTGTTAGTAAGTTCAAGGTATAGTGAAGGAGCTTGGGGGTTTTATCATGCTTCTTTCATATCTCAAAGCATTTCATTGCTTTGCTCATCCTAAGTACAGATAGTAAATCAATAAATTTTACAGTAAAATGATACTTTCCTTTACAAGTTACAAGCCTTCACTAAGTACAAACCATGACACCAGATTCATAGGCACAATGATCAGTCAGTATAAAACATTCACTTAACTTCTCAGGGCACTTGGTTATCATAGCTTCCACATCAGAAATATTCAAAGGTTTTGGGAAGATCTAGTCAGCAAAGTTGTCTGAGGTCAAGTTTGGTAAAGAAGCAGCTTCATATCAGTGATAAGGTCACTTCCAAACCAGTCACAGCATATGGTTGTGGATACTTGGCATCTCATCAGAATCTCTGAACGTTTCTGACAGACATTCCACTGGTTGTTTTGTGATTCATGTCTGTGATAGTTTATTGTATTGTGTAAATAGCTTTCTGTATGGTTAGTCTTTGGGGCTAGTTTAAGTGCAAGATTTAGGAAAGAATTATTTTCATTCCTGAAGCCAAGACTGGTTATACATATCCATTCTAGTGGATTGGATGCTTGGCTTGGGTTTGGTAGCACAGTGTACAGTAATGTGGTATGAGGAGAGGTGAGGCAAAAAGAAGTGAAGTAATAGAGAGAGTGGTGATGCAGAGGTAGAGGAGGGGAATAGATCCCAGGCAGGAGCAAAGGAATTTAAAATGAGAAGGGTAGTAAGATCTCCGGTACAGAATACAAATATTGTGTACTATTTATGACTGAAAGTGTAATTTAATTATTTTGCCATGTATTTGGGTGTGTTGTTGGGGCATCATGAAAGTATACAGTCATCATGTATCATTTTAAAAACAACAACAACAAATATGTCCTTTGTGAATACTAACAATGATATTTCCTGATTGTATACTGAATTCCTCAGGTTCGGAAGTGACATCAAGTGGTCCAGCCAGACAACCCATTTAAGGGGTTTTACCTGAGGTGTTGTTGGGGTTTATTGCTTACATGATACTCACAAATGAAATGACTGGTTACTCACCTTAGATCTCGGGACTGAATACCCTAACCTCAGCCCCTGCACACCAAATGGGACCAAAAAGTATTAGGTGACAGATGGTTGAATGAGCTGCTACCTGCCTGGGACCCCTGTATGTTGTGTTTGCAATTATTGAAGCTATTGGAATACTCATTTATTAGTTAGAAAATGTATGAGCTTATGCTTAAGGCCAGTTTAGGGGTTAATTTAGTGTTGCTGTCTGTTGCTTTAATTTAACATAACGTACTTTATGGCATCATATTATAAACCTTTGACTGCTAGAGGTTTTCTTCAGCTGTGTAAAGACAAATGCTGGTATTCAGGAAGAAACACTGCCACGTAATGATAGCAGTTAAAACGATAAGTTATGCTATACTGGAAGGGATGTCATAATTGCTTTTAAAAATGCTTGTTGCCATTTGATAATGTTACTAATTAAAATATCCAAATAAAATGTGAGAAAAAAAGAAGCTGGAAGTCAGAATGCAAGGACAGGTTTTAATTACTCATGGTTGTTAGTAACTAAGTGATACCTTTGTAATACACTAAGTCTTTGGTATGTTCCTTTTTTCCTTTTTTAGATCATTTTTGTGAAGAAGATCACATCCATGTATAGAAAAATTACCTATTGAAGTTTCATTGTTGCACTGTGTCCCTGGGTTTTTTAAACACCTCCACATGGCAGTTTCATCTACCTCACCACAGGTCTAAAAGATGGGAGGTCATCACATAGTTATGATGTTTCCTGTCAGTTTCCCCCATCCTGATCCATTGCAGTATGTAGTGATGGGGTGAATACTGCCCATTTTGTTGCTCAAGTGCAGTGCATTATAGCCTGTGTATTTCAGTCCTTTACAGTCACTCCAGAGGATGTTTTTCATCATCATTTTAATTTTACATTTTATGAGGTTCGTTTATGTGAATATTCTGTACAGTTTAAGGATATGGTGTGTTATTAATTATTTTGTACACTTTAACGGTACGGAGTTCTGTTGACATTTTGGTAATATTGTAGAATGAATTCAGTTTTGTAAAATGTGTGACTGATCGAACAGTAAGACATTTCACCTGAACATTGGAGTGGCCATTGTTCATGCCTATTGTGTTCAAATGTTAGATCTGTTTGTAGCACTGCAGTTCAGTACAATTTGTTTAGGATTGTGGCTCCACCATTCAGATGTGTAATTAGCATACATGAATGAAAGCTGCTGTCAAAAATATCAACATTTTTTCAGACATTAATGTAAATATAATTTTATATGATATCACTGAGCAATGACTAGAATGTCCTTACCATGATTGTTTTAAATAAACTTGAGTTTGAGTATAACCAGAACTATCAGTTGTATCAGCTTATACCCTGTTCACTTTAACTAGGTGTAAAATTGCCATCTCTCAATCATGAATGTTGAGATGAAACAGTAAATTAACACTACTATGATACTGTACTGTGATACTGGTAGGTGGTGGTGACCATCATCCATTCACCTGATGTAGTGCTGCATACTTCGTCCTTTACCTTTATCATCCTTTGGGTCTGGTCGACAGCTACCAGACTCCACACTGGACACACACCCTTATGTTCTTACTTATATCAATTAAGACTCTCCCTCAACTCCAGTTACCTTTGGTGCTGGGATGTAGTACTGACAAAGGTATTGCCCACTTCCTTTTGCACTTTTCCCACTCCTGCACACACCGAAGGACTTTGTACCAAGCCAGTACTGGTTGCAGGGATCACTCGCCCTCCATACTGTACTGTGTAGGGTTAGGACGACGCTCCCAGAAGGTTAATTGCCTTACATCTACTAGGTCTCTTTCTGAGGGGCTGTGGATGTCTTTGGTCCACTGCTGTGAACTAAGCATTTGTTAATCAGCAGAGTGAAGATGGTTGTGTCATTGTCCTCACCCTTCATCACCACAAGAACAAATTTTTTATTCAAAAACATGTACAGTATAATTTACAGTCATTTTCCCCTTGCACCTAAGCTTTGTTTTTATGTGAGGAACAGATGTGAGAAAACCCTGCACTCACCTGTCTTCATACTTGCAGCAGTGACTAACTTAAAACAAACATTTCAATCAGGTACAATGGAATTAATTGAACATTTCTTAGAGAATCTTCTTCCTGAGGCTGAAGGGTTTATTATTTGTGATAGATGGGTGCACAAGAGATGTAGTGGTATTAGAGGTAGACTGCCAGATAATGCTGATTTCATGTGTGCGGTGTGTCGGGGAGAGCAGGTGGAGATTGTTAGGCGTGAGAGGGTTGAACTTGCAGGTGAGTCTCTTGAGTGTGTGGAGGAGTTTTGTTATCTGGGAGACATGTTATGTACCGGAGGTGGGGCTGGAGTTAGCTCGGTTGCTAGAGTGAGAAGTAGTTGGAAGAAGTTCAGGGAGCTGTTGCCTCTCCTGACATTGAGAGGACTCTCCTTACGTGCTAAGGGGTCTTTGTATGCAGCATGTGTTAGGAGTGTGATGCTGTATGGTAGTGAGACCTGGGCAGTAGGATATTCGCAGGTTTAAACGTACAGAAATGACAATGATTAGGTGGACGTGCAGTGCGTCCCTGCGTGCAAGGCCTGGGGGGGCTGGGTTTACGATAGAAGAGTTGAGAGGTAGGATGGGACGAGTGTATTGGTGTTGTGATGAGGAGAGGTAGGCTGAGGTGGTTTGGACATGTGGAGAGGATGGGGGATGATAATCAGGTACAGAGGGTGAGAAGTGTTAATATTGGGGGAGGGGTAGACCGAGAAAGACATGGGACGATGTCATTAAATGTGACTTAAGGGTTAAGGGACTGAATAGGGAGGCTGCCAGAGATCGAGCAGCGTGGAGAGCCGCCATTAGGTGACCAGGCCCGACACATGCAAGCATGTTGGAGCCTTCAAAAACGAAAACGAAAACGATATACCCATATCCTTCAGTCTGGTAGTGGTTTTCATATTTCTAGTCAGACAGTCCACTACAGTCTATACATTTGGAATGGTGAGTGCAATATGTACAGTAGATGATGGGTAGGGGTTTAGGACTAGGGACTCTTCCCTCCTCATTTGGGGGAAGTAGAAGAGTAATGAAACGAGTAGTTAACATCAAGAACAATTTAATTCTAATGGTCTGTCAGTATTTAACTGCCAAGCAACACAACAGTGTTGAGAGATAAGGCTCCCAAGGCATCATCACCCAAGATGACTCTACTGTATTATCGATTTTGATTACATATCTTAATTAGTTCTTTTTAAAAGCTCAAAGGCGATGTCATATAAAGGCTGCTGGTTTATTCTTACTGGTGAGGTACAGTATTTCCAAAATTTGTGTATTGAAAAACTAATGATGACTCTGTAATATGAAATACTTTTTGTATTTATTTAAGATGCATGTATATATGATAGTTATTGATTCAAATGTCGATTATTTTTGGTTATACATAAAAATCAATAAATGACAAGGCCCACCACTTCTATTGTTGTATAAGTATTCTATTTACCTTCTACAACAATAAATATTTCAAATTATAATTCAGATTTGCTATCCATAACTCAACCCGTCATTAACGACAATCAGTCAAAACTTTCCGATGAAAGAACCTTCTACTTGTTTTCAGAAATTTCGGTATGGAGCTGCATGTATGGGATGGAGAGGCTAAATATGGACTCCCATCGATGGATCTCAAGAGTCTGCAAATGATAGTGAGTTTGTATTGATCATGTAGTCTTTATTTATTTGCATAATAGCAATTTAAACAGCCGCCGGTATAGTCGTTTCTCGGGTAGCCTCCAGCTCGCGGACCTTATTTCAATTTTTTCCTTTTTCTAGGCGATTTCAGTGGACTTTGGGACAATAAAAAGATGAATGAGGTTGTCAGCAATTCCTTGAGCATGATGTTTCTCCTACAGTGAGTAATATCGTCCATGGTAGAAATGTTGGGATTAGAACAAGTT
This sequence comes from Birgus latro, assembly GCA_018397915.1. Lineage (NCBI taxonomy): Eukaryota > Metazoa > Arthropoda > Malacostraca > Decapoda > Coenobitidae > Birgus > Birgus latro. The sequence goes on from JAGKTI010000407.1 coordinate 94,134, forward strand.
ACGAGGCAACCCTAGGCAGAAGAATTTAGTGCCTTGAAAACCGAAGTTAGAATTTGAATGTATTTTTCTTTAAAATTGAACAGTTGTTGTATTTTTTGTTAATTTGACCTTTGACTTCAAATTACTTCAGCATTTGTGGGTTTTCTTACGATGTGGAAGTCGTGATTTTGTGTATAATTGGAGGTTACTTCAGAGGAACTTTTTAATGAACCCTGATTGAAGATACTGTATTGTTTTCATTCATGTATAGAATTTTGTATTTTTCAAGCGCTCATTATCTCCGCCAAGGAGGTTGTTTTTTCACCCATGTCCATTTGTTTGTTTGTTGGTTTGTGAGCAAGATTACACAAAAACTACTGGACGGATTTCCACAAAACTTGGTAGAAGAATGGTCCTTGACCCAGAATGGACTCCTATAAATTTTGGTGCGGATCCAGATAAAGGCGCGGATCTAGGAATTTTTTTCCACTTTAACATTGCAAGATAGGGCGTTTTTCGACATTTTCGTAAATTTTCCAGTGAATATTGTATGGATCTCGGTGAAAAAAAGTCAGGTATATTTGTGTATTTCTGGATTTATGAAATTCTGGATGTAGTGGATTTAAATAGGCTCTTATAGGTGGGTAGTCTTTTTCCAGCTGCATGTTGGGCCTTGGCGGATGTATGTGCTCTACTGAATGCCATTCTAGTTAGTTATAGTTTGACATATGTGCATATTAACAGTGCCATAATGGGTATTAATTCTCCATTCAGCCCGTACTTGATTGGGTTATTTTTGGGGGGATGCAGTAGTTGGAGCTCGTCTGTATAAATATTTGCTCTTGTATGATGCTTCTACTTGGAATTGATAATAATGGAGATAAAGAATTTATAAGTAAGATATAGATTCAGTGTTTGTGTGTTGTGTCACACTCCCTGCTTTTTGTTTATACTGGCAGTGGCATCCTGTTGGGAATAACGGGTCAGTTCGGCCCCCAAACCTATTTGTCCTCAAGCCATTTAGGATAGATTAGAATAGTATTGTATATGTTAGATTAAGTTTGATTAGTTTGTTAGTTTACATTATATTCCATTCAGTTAGGGTAGGTTAGATTACTTTAGGTCTGGGTAGTAGAGAGAAATGCATTGTAACCGATTGACCTTGCACTGAATGAACCAGAAAGCTCTTCAGAGATAACTTCCATTTTGCACATGAAACTGATGGAGTTGCGTAGTTAATAAGTTCATAGTTAATTAGCATGTTATTGACAAAAAAACATCATTGTAAATTTTATGCATAGACCTGACATATTTTCATCACAGTTTTGAATGAGAATGAACTGTTTACTGGTTGGGTCTTTCAGGCATATGTTAAATTCTCTGGTGCTCCAGTGACCGTCATAAAATCCAGTAACCCATTCCGGTCCCCAACGGGTCGGCTGCCGGTGTTCAAGTGTTCAGAGGGAGTGTTCTCAGAGTTCTCAGAGGTCACTGCATTCCTTCGCAAACAGGTGACTGCCTTTACTGTTAACTGTTCGGTGATAATTGCCTGCCCCTGCCGTGCCTTAATCCCTTGAATCAGACGACACATTATTTTGGTGTATTCTTGTGATGTACAGATACTTTGAGTTAGCTAGCTTGGGAAAGGCTTTTTATATTGAAGGGGTTAATGAAGGCTGTAATTTACCTCACTGAACTGAAGGGGTTAAACTTTTGGATGTGTGCAGACAAAATAAATACTGCTGGTTCATGATGGAGAGGTATAAATAAGTAAATAAATCAACTTCAAAATAAATGTATACTGACTCATTAGCATCTTTAAGTGAAGACAGATTACTGTAATAGCAGAAACACCATAAAATGACGCAACAATACAGGGGAACTAACTGATATGTACTTACTGTGATTTATATACAGTAGTTTCTGCTGGCACATATTATGTTAAATTAAGCTGTAAATAAATGCTGTCTTAAAGGTTCATTGTTTTCAGAATTTCAGCTGTGATTATGAGTTATCACCCAAGCAGTGTTCAGAGGTGGTGGCGTATGAACAGCTCATGTTGGAAAAGCTGTACCCAGCACTCATGTATCTGTGGTCAGTACTCCATGTACTTTATTCAGCCATTTTTCCTTATTTACCTACTACAGTACACATGTATATCTGGTTAGTGTTCCTTATTTTGATTCAGTGATAAAGCCTGCCTTAATTTTGGTGATATATATTTAATATTTCCAGGCTGTTTTATTTACCTTTGTGTAACATGTATTATGAATATTGTTTACTATTTCTGCACATATTTAATGTATTAGGTTACTAAGGTGCTTACATGAGTCAGCATACATTGTCACATTTACACATGGGTCGTAGAGGGAGAGAAACGGAGCTGCTCCTGGATCGAGAGGAAATAATCGCAGAACTAGCAGCGAAAAGGAGATAGCCTATTGTGATTATGTGGTTGAATGCGTGAGTGGTGGTCCCGTCGGATATTAGTTTTAAAAAACACAAGTTTCGGCCCGAAAAATACGAGACAAAGTGAAAAAGAAAGTTTCCATATGGTTGTATCATGGCGGAGAGAGACGGATGATTGTTTACAACTGGCGAGGGGGAATTTGCGGGCTTCTCCGAGCTAAATGTAGGCAAAGGAAGTGATAAGCTGCAACAAACAAGAGTAGCAGGAGTAGAGAAAACAGTGGAGAGGAATGTCCAGGAGTTAAAAAAGGTATGGGAAGTAATTAAGCAGCTGCAGGAACGGACCATAGAGCAAGAGAGAGAGATCAAAGTCCTACAGAATAGACTGGAAAAGGTTAGCACACGTAGTGAGGAACAAGAAAAAGAAGTTACAGAATTAAAGGCGAATAATGAATCCGCATCAAATGAAATAAAACAGCTGAAGAGGGAGAATAAGAGGTTGGAAGAAGAAAGGGACAGAATAAAAAGTAAACTAGATGAATACGAATCAAAATCGAGGAGGCAAGATGAGCATATTCAGGAAATCAAGGAGCAACATAAGGGGTGGAAGAAAATACTGGAGGAAGGAAATGTAAATTTGAAGGAAATCATAGAGCAACAAAGTAAGGAAAAAGTGGAAAAGGAAGTGGTTAGAGTACTAAGAAGTAGAGAATCTTTGGTTAGGGATGTAGCAGACAAGAAAAAATGTGTGATAATTTCAGGAATAAAAGAAAAACGAATGACAGTGAGATCTGAAAGAGAAAGAGAGGAACTGAGCAAGGCTAAAGAAATAATATCACTGGTTATGGAAGGAAACAATGAAGCCCAAGAAGAGATTGAAGAAGTGTTTAGGTTAGGAAAGTACGAGGATGGTGGGGCAAGGCCCATGAAAGTAAAGTTTAAGTCCCAAGTAATAGTGAATGAAATCATAAGTAGAACGTGGAAATTGTCAGAGAAAGAGGGGTTTAAAAATGTTTGGATTAGGAGAGATGCAAATGAAGAGGAAAGAGCTAAATTAAAGGAGTTAGTAAAGGAAGCAAAGACAAAAAACGAACAACGAACGGAGAAAGAGAAGACAGAGTTCTATTGGAGAGTTATGGACCAGAAATTGAGAAAGTGGTACCGACGGAAGGAAGGAGAGACCAGAGTATAAAAAACCATGAAAAAAGTTTGAAAGTGGCGTACACAAACATTGATGGACTAATATCGGCAAGGTTAGAAATCAATGATTTTTTGAGGGCACACGAACCTGATGTTATGTGCTTTGTAGAAACTAAATTGAAAGAAGATATTGATATTCATATGGGAGGTGGGAAATACAAATTATGGAGAAGAGACAGAAGAAAAAATGGGAGGAGGAGTGATGATAGCAGTGAAGGACAATATAAACGTAGATACTGTGGAAATGGCAGAGGGCAGGGCCGAAGCCATAAATTTGAAATTAGAAACTGGGGAGAATGGTAAGAGAGATATGGCAGTGGTATATGTTCCCCCTAAGACGAGAGCATGGAATGACGATGAATACCAGGAGATGTTGTCAGACATGGTTAGTTATCTACAGAAAGTGATCGAGAAAAGCAACAATATAATCCTAATGGGTGACTTTAATTGTAAAGAGGTGAACTGGGAGGAATGGGACTCGGGAGGCAGCGAAGATTCGTGGGGCACTAAATTGTTAAATATAGCAATGAATAATGTAATGACACAGTGGGTTAAAGAAGAGACACGATTCAGAGGTGATGACACACCAGCAAGATTAGATTTGCTACTATCCAGGGAGCCTGATGTAATTGAATCATTAAATTATCTGTGTCCTATAGGAAAGAGTGATCATGTGGTCATTGAGTTCCAGATGATGATAGGGAACATGGTGCCAAGAGATGAGCTTTATAGGCAAGGAAGATACAACTTTGGGAAAGCAAACTTTGCAGAATTGAGAAAATTTTTTGAAAATGCGGACTGGAGAGGGTTCAGAGAAACAAGAGAGATACAGAGGAAGTGGGATATCTTTTTGGACCTCTACAATTTGGGAGTGGAAAAATATGTGCCAAGAGTAAGTGGGAAAGAAAACAGGAAAAAGGTGTGGTTTAATAGAAGGTGTATAATAGCGAAAAAAGAGAGGGACAAGGCATGGAACCAATGGAGAAAGAGAGGTAATATCAGAACAAAGGAAGAATATAAAAGAACTAGAAGTGAATATACAGGAATACGTAGAGAGGAAGAAAGGAACTTTGAAAAAGGTATAATTGACAAATGTAAGGATGAACCCAAATTGTTTTATAGATTTGTTAATGGCAAATTGAAGCAAAGGGAAGGAATCACCAAACTGAAGGTAGAAGGAGAGGTCTACAAGGATGCAGTAATGCAAGCTGAAGTAATGAACAAATGCTTCCAATCGGTTTTCACTAAGGAAAGGGAGTTTGTGGAAGGAGAGGGAATGATTAGAAATGTAGTGATAAAAGATATAAAAGTGGAAGTGCAGGAAGTGTATAAATTACTGGGAGCTCAAGATGTAAGGAAGGCCCCAGGACCGGATGGAATCTCTAATTGGGTACTGAAGGAATGCAGAGAACAACTGGCGGATAAGATTCACAATTTAATTGTGTGCTCCTTGGAAGAGGGGAAAGTGTCTCGGGAATGGAAGAGGGCAAATGTGGTGCCAATCTATAAGGGAGGAAACAAGGAAGAATCCCTGAATTATAGACCAGTGTCCCTAACCAGCGTGGTTGCGAAATTGTGTGAGAGAATCCTGAAAGATAGATGGATAAAATATCTGGAAGAGATGAATATTTTGACTGAAAGTCAGTTTGGATTCAGAAGTGGAAGGTCATGTGTTTCCAACTTGTTGAGCTTCTACTCAAGGGCGATTGACGTGCTACAGGAGAGAGACGGTTGGGTGGATTGTGTGTACTTAGATTTGGAGAAGGCCTTCGACAAAGTTCCCCACAAGAGACTATTATGGAAATTAGAGCATATAGGAGGACTGAAGGGAAGCCTCCTGGAATGGATGAGAGACTTTTTGAGTGACAGACAAATGAGGACATTAATAAAGGACAGGACATCTGGATGGAGGGAAGTAACAAGTGGTGTCCCACAGGGCTCGGTGTTGGCACCAGTAATGTTCTTGATTTATGTAAATGATATGGTAGATGGAGTGAACAGCTACGCAAGCCTGTTTGCTGATGATGCAAAGATCTTGAGAAAGGTAGAGGTTGAAGAGGACTGTAAAATGCTACAGGAGGATCTGGATAGGATATATGATTGGAGCCGGATGTGGGAAATGAAATTCAACGCAAAAAAATGTAAAATATTGGAAATGGGTAAAAGTACCAAGAGGCCATCATTGAATTATTTGATGGGTAATGAACCAATTAGAAAAGCGAGAGAAGAGAAAGATTTGGGAGTGCTGGTCCAGGATAGTTTGTCACCTGAAAAGCACATAAATAAGATAGTGAGAGAGACATATAAACTCTTGACCAATATAAGAGTGGCATTTCATTACATGGATGAGGAGATGATAAAAAAATTGATAGTGGCCATGATCCGGCCCAGGTTAGAATATGCAGCAGTAGTGTGGTCCCCACACAAAAAGAAAGATATAACCAAGATTGAGAGAATACAAAGAACAGCAACCAAGATGGTCCCTAGTCTGGCAGATTTGCCATACAGAGAGAGGCTGGAAAGGCTGGATTTGCCCTCCTTAGAGGAAAGGAGAGAGAGGGGTGACATGATTGCAGTGTTCAGGACCATGATAGGAGTAGATAAAATTGACAGAGAAAATCTGTTTGTGTGGGATGGGAGAGCAACAAGAGGACGTGGAATGAAACTAAAGAAGCCAAGCTTCTCGAAGGACATCAAGAAATATAGTTTTCCGTATAGATGTATAGACCTGTGGAATAGCCTGGACAAAGAGATCGTCCAGTCTAAAAACTTAAATGAGTTTAAGGCAAAATTTGACTTATTGAGAAACAGAGACGGGACCCCACGAGCGTAGCTCATTTCCTGTATATCACAATTAGGTAAATACAGTTAGGTAAATACATAAGTAAATAAATTTGTGCAGAACTACAAAACGATATCCTTTATACAAGTTACATTTGGATAGATTTTTTAGACTGCAGGGAATGGATGTAACCATCATTGATTCTTGCACAACTAATATGATACCTAAACAGAAAGGAAATCATATGTAGACTAAATAGCAAAAATACATTGAAAAAATACATCCTAATCCAATGATATGGTTTAGAATGTACAGCATGTACAGTAAGACCTCACTATAATGGACTAATTGGGGCTCAGGCCAGTCCGAAATATGCGAAATTCCGATAAAAGTGACATACGGACTTACCCTTGCTAATCCGGACTTTTTCTGATATATCAGACATTAGTCTGGATTGCATCAGTGGTTTTCACCACCATGGCAGTATTTTACTGTGTTATGCCTTCACTACATTAATCAAATGGTATAATAATACTGTACTGTGCAGTGAAAAACATGTCTTTTACTTGTCTTATTGTGGTGAACGTAGCTGAAGTTGTCAGGCAGTCCGGACTGCTTTCTGGCTTTATCGGACTTTTTCCGATATATAGGAGTTTAGTCTGGTAGCTCCTCGAGTCCGATAAAAGCGAATTCCGGTCTACTGAAGTCCGTTATATCGAGGTTTTACTGTATTTTTCATTTTATCCTTTGTACCCTTGACATTTTGTTTAAGATTAACAGATTTTTTTTTTTTTTCCACTCTGGATGTAGACTTAAGAGTTTGTTTCGTGAGGCCCAGCAGTCCTCCTACATACCATACTCCCCTACTTGTGTTGTGAATAGAATAATAAATACTGTACTACAGTACAATATATCTAACCTCCCCTTTTTTATAAATCTTTCTGAAGCTGAATAAGATCGGCACTATACCAAGAATAAAATAAGAGTACATCATCATACTGAAGAAGTTTAATGTTAGCCTAGGGGTCATATTTCTAAAAGGGAGCAGTATGGGACTGGCATTTACCATAGTATTTACAGTGGTAAATGAAATTTTTTGTGTGTGAATCATTTCAGTGGGAACTGTTGTTCTGCATTATTTTGTTATGTTCATACTGTTGGATCTTACTCTCTTCATTTAGTTGATAGGAAGTATGGTTAGAACAAGACTGATTATTCCAGCACAGGAGTCATACCATAATGACAGTCAAATATACTCCACTAGGTATGTTGTGTTGCAGGTGGGTTGAACCAAAGAGTTACTATGATGTGATCCATAAATGGTTCTTCAGCCACATGCCATTCCCACACAAGCTATGGTACCCTCGCCGCTACCACCAGGGCCACTGTGACCTCATCACCAGCATGTTTGATGACCCTGATGACACACAGATGGTTGAAACAGAGGTCAGCACAGGAAGGGGGGTGGGCATCAATGTAATATACAGTAAGACCTCACTATAACGGACTAATTGGGGCTCAGGCCAGTCCAAAATATGCGATTTTCCGATAAAAGCGACATCCGGACTTACCCCTGCTAATCCGGACTTTTTCCGATATATCAGACATTAGTCCGGATTGCATCGATAGTTTTCACCACCAATGCAGTATTGTACTGTGTTTTACCTTCACTACATTAATCAAATGGAATAATAATGCTGTATTTTGCACTGAAAAACATGTCTTTTACTTGTCTTATTGTGGTGAACATAGCTGAAGTTGTCAGGCAGTCCGGACTGATTCTGGCTATATCGGACTTTTTCCGATATATGGGAGTTTAGTCTGGTAGCTCCTCGAGTCCGATAAAAGCGAATTCCGGTCTACTGAAGTCCGTTATATCGAGGTTTTACTGTAGCTGTTGATAAGGTGTGCAAGAGAGAGAGAGAGGGGGGGGGTATTGTACACTTCATTATCAAACTGTTTGGCAAACCCAATGACACAGATGGTCAAAACAGAGGTCAGCAATGGGGGAGGTTCATGGCCATGGTTGTTGTTGTAGTGTAGCCCAGTAGCTGATATATGAATGTGTGTGATTGTAGGAGAATGGGACTTAATACAAGCATGTTTGATGACCCACATGACACGCTGATGATTGAAACAGGTCAGCAGTTGGGAGGGGGGAGGGAATTGATGGTGGTGGTGGTCATTGTTGTAGTGTAGTATGATATTGTGGTGAAAATCTGTGTTGTTAGTAATGCATCTGTACCTAAACCAAGTTTTAACTTACTTGACACAACCGTAGTGTATCTATGTACAGTATTTTCATCTTATCTATAAAAGGAGAAAAAAGTACTGTATGATTATAATGTTATTTTATGACTAACAGTTTTTTATGCTTTATCGCATATTTTCTGTGTCATTTCTATCTTCCCTTATTTCTTCATTTCCTTTTTTGATGAGTGTGGGTAATTATACTG
>JAGKTI010000407.1:122967-140017 GCA_018397915.1 Birgus latro
TATGAGGCAGAGCCATGATTTTGGGATCCTGAAATAGTGTCTGGCCCATTTCACTGAGGATCCTGTTGATAGGTCTCCTTTTATCATGCTTTTTCTTTCCTTGCTGTCTGAACCCTGGCTCGTCCCATTCTTAGATGGGACAAAGAGGTCAGGATAGTGATGATGATGAACTTCTGTCCATTTGACCTGCACACTCATGCTTTCACCAACGTATCACTTTTTCAGCCTCTACCTCGCTGTCCATCTTACCATTACTGTATGCTTGAGGGAAAACAGCGTGATTTTGCTGTGTGTGTACAGCTGTGAGGTATACAGTGGTGTAGATGTCGAAGTGCAGAACAGTGTACACTTTTATCATTGTTTTGCATGTTTAGGTGTCTGTAGTGATCATGTTACTTTAACTCCCTTACTACCTGGTTGTCTTTGTTTTTATTCATACTATTACCAGGCAGTTTTATGAATCATAGGAAAGCCTTGATAGTGAAGAAATTAACCCCCTTTCGGTCTGTACTATCGGTGATGTACTATCTGTAATGTAGGGTTGTATGCTTAAACCTTAAATTGCAAAGTGGAGTTCAAGTCCTTAATTTTTGTTGGTGGTTTAGGGAATGCCTGTGGTTATTCGGTATGGGTAGCCTGCATCCCACAGTACAGGGCTCAGTCAGCAGCTATATAGGAAGGCCAGTTGTTAGTGCATAGTGCCGTTAATGTGTATGTGCACACACACACACACCTGTTACGTCACGAGTGGTGACGTCACTGGAAGGGTCCTGTGGTGTGCAGGGTGGGACCTGGGCAGTTCACGGTGTGAGGCTGGTGAGTGTAGTTTGCCTTCTAATACTGGTAGCAGAGCGTAGTTCTGACATAATGGCGTCTTGTTCAACTAAGTGGTCTCCAAAACTTGAAAATGATTCTGCTTATGAGAGTTGGAAGAAGGACATTGACATTTGGCGCGAACTGACGGACTTACCGAAAAAGAAGCAAGCCTTAGCTATTCACCTGTCAGTGTCTGGAAGAGCGAGGGTGGCATCTTTGGAAATTGATGCGGCTGATTTGAAACAAGAGAATGGTGTTCAGACCTTGCTGAAAAAATAGACAGTTTATTTCTCGTGGACAAAGAATGTCGGCAGTTTGCAGCTTTTCATGAATTGTACAACTTCAGAAGGGCCTGTGATATGAACATTCGTAAGTTCGTGGCAGAATTTGAGCATGTTTATATCAAATTTACAAAGCAGGACATGGCACTGCCAAATTCTGTGATGCGTTTTATGCTCTTAGCTGCATGCAAACTTTCAGACAGTGAGCAACAACTAGTGATGTCCGCGATAACTGAGGTGACATACGAAAACATGAAATCTGCCCTGAATCGTATTTTTGCTGGTGAATTTGGCAGGCAGAACGATGCATCGGTGTCTGCCAGGGAGGTGAAGGGCGAACCAGTATTTTGGAGTGACGAAGTTGGGGGTGAGGAAACGTTTTATGTTAGAGTTACTCGACGATGACGGGAAATGTTGCGGGGTGGTGCAGTACGTGCTTGAGGTCGTGGTGGTGGCCGATATTCAACCGTATCTGCTAGAATTCCCCAACGCTCATCCACCGGCAGGAGGCAGAACCCACTTGGGTCTGACGGAAAGGTATCGAGGTGTTTAGTATGTGATTCTAGATTTCATTGGGCACGTGACTGTCCGGATGTATACGAAAACGACGGCAGTCGAGACGAAAATTCTGAAACAGTGCATCTGTTGTTATTTATGGACTATGCGGATGATGCCTCTAGTAGAGTTAAGTTACAGACTCTAGTAGAAGAATCTAAGGGATGTGCTGTTCTAGACACAGGGTGTTCTACAACTGTATGTGGAGTTGAATGGATCAATTGCTATCAAAGTGAGCTCACTGATTATGAACTTGAAGCTATAAGAGAAGAAGCATCATCCTCAACTTTTACTTTTGCTGATGGTGTCACAGTTTCTTTCCTCAAACATGTTACTCTGCCCTGCTACATTGGAAATATGCGTGCAACCATCATGACTGATGTTGTGAACTGCAATATTCCCTTGCTGCTGAGTAAACATTCCATGAAAAAAGCAAAAATGTTGATTAACATTGGAAGTGACCAAGTCACAGTTTGTGGAACTATCATTAATTTGAAGTCCTCATCTTCAGGCCATTACTCGCTTCCAATTTCTTTATGACTAGGTCGTGAATTTTGTGAAACAATCACGCTGGCATCTCTTGGGGGTGATGTAGAACAAACGGCTTTGAAGCTTCACAGGCAATTTGGACACCCAACATCGGTGAAACTAACTAAACTGATCACAGATGCGGGGATTAAAAGTTCGGAACTGGAGCGGGCTATCAAGGCTGTATCTGATGCTTGTACAGTCTGTTTCAGATTCAGGAAAGCCAAGCCCCTACCCGTAGTCAGTTTGCCCATTTCGTCTAAGTTTAATGAAGCCATAGCCATGGATTTGAAAGCTTGGGGAAGGTATTATTTCTTAGTCCTTGTTGATTTGGCAACCAGGTATTGTAATGCGATAGTAATCGCAGACAAGTGTGTGCCCACCATTATCAAAGGAATATTTCGGAGCTGTGTTGTTGTGTTTGGCACACCTAGAAAAATTCTTACAGGTAATGGTTCTGAATTCAACAATGCGGAAATGTGAGCATTGGGAGAGGCCTTTAATATCAAGATCATGACAACATCTGCAGAGAGTCATTGGTGACATTGTTAGGAAGATAATGGCTGATAGCCAGTGTGAATTGGATGTGGCCTTGGCACGGGCAGTATTGGCAAGAAATGCTCTCACCAACTACGCAGGCTTTTCTCTTAACCAACTTGTTTTTGGTCAAAACCCTGGCCTGCCTAATGTGTACGCAAATGATCCTCCAGCCTTGGAACCTACATCACCATCGAAAATTGTGAGAGACAACTTGAACTCTCTTCATTTAGCAAGACAAGGGTTTATAAAGACTGAATCAGATGAACGTTTGGCTAGGGCTCTGCGGCACAACGTACGTTCGAGTGACTTAAACGACATCCAAAATGGAGATGAAATCTTCTACGAAAGAAATGACAGTCATGAATGGCATAGTCCTGGAATTCTAATAGACAGAGATGGGAAACAGATTCTGGTGAGACACGGCGGTGTCTACATGCGAGTGCACGTGTGTCGTCTAGCGCATGCGCCAGAGCAAGATACTACAGTTGAAGGTGGTGTCAGCAGTGATGAGAAGAACAGTGTTGTCCAGGAGAAGCTTAATGACGATTCTTCGCAAGTGCTGAATGACTTTTCACCAGATGACGAGTCGGAAGATGTTGTGGTTCCGATTGATGAGCTTCCCACAGTTTCTATTCCGGTTAATCAGCCTCCCAAAGTGTTGGTCAATGTATAAAGGGAATACATTTAGAAAGTGGAGAGTTGGTATCTGGGAGGATTGTGAGTCGGGCAGGTAAAGCCACTGGAAAGTACAAACACTGCTACAATTTGAAGAGGGACTCTGACAACAGCATTTATTGGATAGATTTGCAGAAGGATTTTAGCGAATGGGAAGTGGTTGATGATGACGCAGAAATGCTTGTTCTTTTCAACTCTGAGGCCGTATTATGCGCTAAGGAAAATGAAATTACAAACTGGCAGAATAATGATGTGTATGAGGAAGTAGATGATGCTGGGCAAGGTGTTTTAACGGTTCAATGGGTTGTGATGGAAAAACAGAAAAATGGAAAGCCTATTGTTAAAGCCCACTTAGTCGCCAGAGGATTTGCGGAAGGCACAGTGGATCTCCGAAAAGACTCGCCTACTTTTTCAAAAGTAGCAGTGCGTTTGGCACCTTCTTTGGCCTCCACCAACCAGTGGGATTGCCACCTATGGACGTGAAAGCTACCTACTTGCAAGATAACGACATTGAGAGAGTTATTCATTTACGTCCTCCGCCTGAATATGCAATTGGTAAGTTATGAAGACTAAAGAAAGCTGTTTACAGCCTTTGTGATGCTGTTAGGCATTGGTATCTGCACGTAAAAGATGAAATGTTGAGTTTCGGAGCTAAAGTGTCATTACTGGATTCAGCGCTGTTCTCGTAGAGCAATAGTGGCAAAGTTGAAGGCATTGTATGCATTTATGTTGACGACTTCCTTTGGGCTGGTGCACATGAGTTTGAGCAGCAAGTGATAAACTGATTGAGTCAAATATTCCTCATTGGCAGTTCAGAATAAAAAATCTTTAAATACATTGGTCTCAACGTCATCTCCAACATCGATGGCAGCATAACGCTTGACCAATTCCAGTATGCTTCATCTTTGAAACCAGTCACGCTGAGTAGACATCGTGCAGCAGTATAATCAGGAGAGCTGTCCGAGTCTGAGAAAACGGAGTACCGAGCATTAATTGGGCAACTCAACTGGATTGCCACACACACTCGGCAAGATATTGCCTTTGATGTGTGTAAGTTGAGTGTGACTAGCAACCGAGCTACCGTAACAGATTTGCTTAGACTCAGTAAGGTGATCTCAAGGGTGAAGACTGACAACACGAAGCTATACATTCCAAGAATGGGGCCGATCGAGGACTGTCATATAGAGTGCTTTTCGGATGCCTCATTTGCCAACCTTGTAGGCAATGGGTCTCAGGGAGGTTTTGTGATCTTCCTACGAGATGCTAGTGAGGCAAGATGTCCTATATTCTGGCAGACAAGGAAGATCAGGAGGGTCTTCAAATCTACCTTATCTGCTGAGGCATTGGCGCTGCTTGAATGTGCTGAGACTGCTGTATATCTCGCCAACATATTGCGTGAGGTCTCTGGATGTGGAAAGATCAAAATAAAGTGTTTCATCAACAGCAAGAGTCTGGTGGATGCCCTTTACTCCTGTAGGAGCGTAGAAGACAGGAGATTGTGCATTGATATTGCTGTATTACAAGACATGTTGGAGCGGGGGGAGATTGATGAATTATCTTGGGTGGATACATCACAACAACTGACTGATTGTCTCACCAAGAAAGGTGCCTCGACCGAGCGGCTACGTGCAGCAGTCAGCCGAGACTAGAAGGATTATAATACTTCAAGAGACATCACATATCTCTATGTGCCCACAGACTGGGTCTTGATAGTTATTAAAAGGGTATGTATTGGATGCATAGTGCATATTGGGTGTTGATGGTACTCATACAAAAGTCTATGTATTGGATACATAGTGTGTATCAGACGCCAACAGACCATCCAGCTTCGTCCTTGGAATCTTTTGTCAAATTAAGAAGAGAGGACGACAGTGTTAGTGCATATTGCTGTTAGTGTGTGTGTGCGTGCACACACCTGTTACGTCGCGAGTGGTGACGTCACCGGAAGGGTCCTGTGGTGTGCAGCCGGGGGCCCGGGAAGTTCGCGGTGTGAGGCCGGTGAGTGTAGTTTGCCTTCTAATACCAGATATGTTCCATCTTCGTCACGTACTTCAGAAATTATCATCAGTAATTTGGGTTTGCATTCCACTTTGCAATTTGAGGTTTAGGCAAATGACTCCTCTTCCTTTCTGAGATGATGACAATTTTATTTAGCTTAGGAGAGACTTTCCTAACTAGAGGTGTTAGATATAGCCTTCATTAACAATTTCAGTTTGAGAGTTATTTTGTAAGATGAGTAAAGTTGTCTGGTGATAGCAGGAATAAAAAAAAAAGAGAGAGAAAAATGCATTATTAGATTGAGTGGATGAATTTGTGAGTGGTATATCTACTTATGCATGGTTCTGTCTAACTTTCCTGGTTTTACTTTCCCTGTTAAGACTACCGTGCTGAGGAGCAAGCCAAGAGAAGTAAGTACAGTATTTAATATTAATCACTTGAATTTTGTTGATGTCCTTGTTTGTTGATTCTTGTTACCTCCAGATTATTTAATTTAGGTAAGGCTGTTTTTGATTAGTTCTTCAATCATCATTACCCTCACCCTCTTTTTTTTTTCTTTTCCTTGCATTCTGTACCCTTCTTAACCACTCTATTGTAGAAAACAGGGTGGAATGGTGGTGGTAAGACTGCTTTAAATGGAGGGGTTAGATTAATTAATTTTTCTACAGATGAATTTTCTAGTTAAGAAGAGACTAATTGTGCTGGAGGGGTTAGTTTATTTCTGCTGCCTCCACATGATTTTATTCACTTCAGGGGACACGGTTTCAATAGGAAGGGTTCAGTGTGGCTTTCTTTAATGCCTTCATAACTTTATTTATCTCTCTGAGCTGAATAAAATTGTGTGGGGGTAGCAAAAATATAAATATTTTTCCCAGGCTCTATAGGTAGTAGTAGTAGTTGTATGAGAGACTGACTAGAAGAGGTATGTGAATGAGGAAGAGGGTGAGACCAAGGATAAGACTGAGGGATGGAGTGGAGAGATATATGAGAGAGGGGGATGTGAGTTGAAGGGAAAGCAGCCAAGTGGCTGAGGACAGGGTGACATGGAGGTGATTTGTTTTTGGTCACCCCTTATTGAATTAAGGTGTCTGGCAATAGACAGGCAGACAGATAAGTAAATACAGTAGGCGCGGAAAGTGTTGACGCCATCTTGAAAAAAGAAAACATTCTTGTGGTTAGCAAGGAGAAACAAATAAATTAACACTCACCATTGAATTTAGTATTTACTGGCATTCCCCTTCACCTTTATTATCTTCTTAAGGCGTCTGGGGAGACTGATGGCGTAGTTTTGCAGAACAGACGGACTAAAACTGCTCCATAGCTGCTTGACTGCAGCCCCAAGTTTAGGCAAAGATGATGTGCCGCTTCATGTGCGCCCATAAATTCTCAATGGGATTGATATCTGGGCTGTTTCCGGGTCAATCTCGAATAAAGGGAACCTCACAGTCTGTTAGCCACTGTTTCACTGACTTTGCAACATGTGCAGGGGCAGAATCCTGCATAAATACTCTTGCCTTGGTTTTATCAAAAGAGTCACTTAAAACATCACATAAGAGCTCCAAATAACTGTTCTGGTTCACTTTTTCATTTGCAGGTAGAATTACCAACTCACCAACACTATAATATGTAAAGCAGCCCCAAGCCATGAGTGAGGCTGGGTATTTAACAAACTTGGAAGTGTACTTAGGATCCAGGGGGTCACTGCCTGGTTTGCGGTACACTCGTGATGAAGGGGTACCAGTGACAGTAAATGTTGACTCATCACTCCAAAGCACAGTTTTCCATTGCTCCTCACTCCAGGCAAGATATTTCTTACAAAAATATACTCTCTTTTTCTTCTGAAGTGCAGTTAGCAGTGGTTTTTTACGAGCACAAAAACTCCTGTAGCCCAGATCGTCATGCAACAGCTGCTGCACACTTCTGACAGACACATCTGCCAGCAACTGTGGGTTCTTTTCTTTTAAATCCCGTGCTGTTAGCCTTGGATCCTTGCTAACTTGCCTTGAGATCAGCTGATGGGTCCTGAAGGTTGTCTTACGAGGTCTCCCAGGCTTGGGAAGGGGAGTGGGAGGAATGGCCTCCCCACTGTCCTTGAACCACTTCACTAGTCTCTGCACTGTCCTCAGTCTAACACCATCTGTTTTGCAATAAATGGGAGTTTGTGGCCATCTTTGTATAAAGTAATCACTTCCACACGTTTGTCCTTGCTTATGGTTACTTTAGGCATGATGAGAATGTGGTAGGTAACCAAATAACTGTGTTATTTGAGCCAAAACATGCCCTCATGGTGCATCACACACAGAGAGAATCCTCCTCCTGTGGCTGCCCAAACATTACTAAGCCTGCTCCTGTGGTGCCAAACCTATCGAGCAGGGTTGCCAGCTCCCGTTGAAAAAGCGTCAGCTCATTTCGCATCACAGGGGAGGGTAGTATTGACCCTACTTCACTTAACATGAAAAAGAATGACGTCGGCAAAAAAGCGTCAATACTTTCCGCGCCTACTGTATAGATAGGTAGATAGTAATTGCAAACCCAGACTCAAGTGAACATGAACTTGGTGGACTGCATGGTGAAGATACATTCCTCCTACAGTGCATTATCTTCATTTTGGGGAATAGGTAGGGAGATGTGGGACAGTTGTATAACTGGGTAGCAGAGCAGCTTTGTTATATCAGTACTACCACATGAAGGCATCCCTCTCCATCACTAGGTAAAGATTCATATAATGAAATAACCCCTTCTATAAGTGATGGGTTCTGTGTCTTCATACCTCTAGTTATTATTATTATTTATTTTCATTCTTTGTACATAAAAAAAGAAAAAAAAAATCAGACAGTGAAGAGATTATAAATGGACTTTAGTAAGCCCATTTGCTGTGAAAAGTCTCCCATTTACTGAACTGCAACTTTGTGGTGTTAGTAAGAGTCAGTGTGAAAAATGCCGTCATAATGAAAGAAAGTCCTACCCCCCCCACCCCAGATCATCAGGTGAAAAAAAGATGAGGATGAAGATGCAGTAGAGTTGATAGGCTATAAATAATACAGTAGTTTACGTTACATTCTTTTTGTTGACATATACCCTTCTTTCTGTAACCTTTGAGTATGGGAGAAAGAATATTCCTTGTAAATTCCGTGCATGTTATTAGAGGTGGGTAAAAAGGCATATGGATTTGTTTAGTTAACTCTTGTATTTTTCTCTTTTCTTGCTTTCTTGGTTTTTGGACCCCACCTTACCCTGTCTTTGGATGGGAAAAAGGATTGGGATGGTGGTGGTTAGGGTGAAGATGATGATGATGATGGTTAGGGGGAAGAAAATGATGATGATGATTATGATAATGATGATGATGGTGATAATGACAGTGATGGAAATAATGGTAATGATGATGATGATGATGATATGTTATCCACCAGAGGGTCAGCATGGTGGTGAGAGCCGTGAGTCACCCGGTAAGGATGACGTGCCCAACAAGGGACGTAACCTGCTGCTGTCTGTGTTGGTGGCCATGTCTGCCATGTTTGGTTATGCTATTGCTGCTGGCCTTGTACAGGTGGGTCCAGGAGGCAGTTTTGTTGTTATTACAGTACTATATTGTCATTATTACCAGTATTATTTTATTATTGTTATTAATAATATAATTATTACTGTAGTATGATTATTATCATTATTATTTCTATTATTATCATTATTATTTTTATCCATCCATCCATCATCCAATTCTGTGTTGCTCCTTGAGGAGCATAGGAGCAAATTGGTCCTGACGTTTAACCCCTTAACCACGGGTCGTCACTTCCGTGACGCTCGGGCGCAATGGATCATACTACGGGGCATCACTTTTGTGATTTCGTGTTGTTTTGAATTCGCCCGGGCTTTCAGGTGGTGACTTGTATCATCTATCAGCACTGTCACTGCCCAACAATAGTCAGAGCTGCTAATGTCATCAGTACTCCCATCCATTGTTGACAATTTAGCCATTTTCCCCCATTCTAGACTCCCCTCCCTACCTCCCCTCCATAACCCTCTCATGTCATGTGCTCAGCTGCTCTGCGCTACCTAAAGCTTCCCCAGATTTTTCCACTGATTTCATCCGTTGAAATGAGCCCTATGCCCTATTCTTATACAAAATAATATATATATAAAAAAAATAAGGTAATTGATAGTGCCATACACCTGGAATTGGCTAATTGTCACTTGGCAACATCCAACCTGCACTCGTTCGCTAATTTCCCCTGCTTTTTTTTCTCGTGAAGTATGCCTTATGAGCTATTCTCGTAATATAAATGTATATAAGAAAGGAAGGGAGAAGCCTGAGTGATATTTATATTCACCTGGAACTACCTAATTTATTATGTACAGTAATCTCTCTACTTTCCGGACGTCCACTATCCTGATACATCACTATTTTTTTTATATATTTTTTTTTTATGTGTCCGACTCTGGGCATAGGCTTTACAGCCTGCTATCAAGGCCCAGTCGTTCTCCTACATACCAACACCTTCTACATGTCACCACTTCGGCGCTAACACCCACCATCCATATTGAATACATGCTAGGGCTGTCTCATACAGGACTGGTGTATTTTTACGACATGTCGTCGGGTCTTCTGGTAGATCAGTAAAGCCTGATTTAATGAAATTCAAATCCTTAAACTGTTCCCTGCCCCAGCGAGGATTCGAACTTGGGTCCGTCGGGACTGCAAGCCAACTCTCTACTGATCTGGACATCGTAGGGTGTCCAAACCCCAAAATGCCCAAAAATCCGAAAAAATCCGAAAAAATCCGATTTTTTCCAACCGCGTCAGTTTGAATTTCCCGCTCGCGCCGACTAGCTCCCTTCCTGCCAAATCGCCCTCCTACTAGTTCTGTCTCAACTCCCGTGAACAGTGGATGGCTGTCCGATCGTTTGCGGTATTTTCGTTCTTGTTTAAGTAATCAAAAGTCACAGTGCTAAGGATTAAGTGTAGTTAAACACTGGATTACTGGACATGCTTCAAGAGCAATTATGACCACTGTAAAAACCTAAGAGATGGGGGTAAACAACAATCATGGACTGTAAGTAAACATTGTCAACTGCTAAATATTTTCCATAATCACTTCTAAATCCTCATTCTCTGGTTACATTTTATTTACTTCATGCTTTGTGTCCCATATTTGAGTGCACAGGCTGTGAAGGAGGTGATTTTCTCAGTGATTACCATGTCTGTTACATACATTCACTATCTAGTCAACTGGTGAACATTTTTGCCCTACACACCTCTAAATCATAATTTTTCTGGTTACATTTTATTTACTTCATGCTTTGTGTCCCATACTTGAGTGCACAGGCTGTGAAAGAGGTGATTTTCTCAGTGATTACCATGTCTCTTACATTCACTATCTTGTCAGCTGGTGAACATTTTCACCCCACACACCTCTAAATCATAATTTTTCTGGCTACATTTTATTTACTTCATGCTTTGTGTCCCATATGTGAGTGCACAGGCTGTGAAAAGGTGATTGTCTCAGTAATAATCATGTCTCTTTCTTACATTCATTATGTAGTCAGCTGGCGAACACCCCTGCCTTACTCACCTCAAAATCATCATTTTTGGGTTAAGATTGGATTAATTCATGCTCTGTGCCAATTACTTATGTGAATGGGGTCTTAATTAAGTGCTATGCATGTCCGGTAGGGAGTTAGGCAGGTGGTTTTCTGATTTAGGTTAGGTTAGGTTAGGGTCAAGAATGACCGGTGCTGTTGGTGAACAGTGAACACCTTTGCTATACCTAACTCTTTTTCTGGTAGCAGTTTATTTATTTGATGCTTTGTATCCCATATTTTTGTGCATAAGATATGAGAAATGATGATTTTCATAGTGATAGCCACGTCCGATACTTACACTAAGCTGCCAGCTCTTGAACACCCCTGCCTTACTCATCTCAAATTCATCATTTTTGGGTTAAAATTCGATTAATTCATGCTTTGTTCCAATTATTTATGTGAATGGGGTCTTAAGTGCTATGCATGTCCGGTAGGGAGTTAGGTAGGTGGTTTTCTGATTTAGGTTAGGTTAGGTTGGGGTCAAGAATGACCGGTGCTGTTTGTGAACAGTGAACACCTTTGCCATACGTAACTCTTTTTCTGGTAACAATTTATTTATCTGATGCTTTGTATCCCATATTTTAGTGCAAAAGATGTGAGAAATGATGATTTTTAAAGTGATTGCCACGTCTGATACTTATTTACACTAAGCTGCCAACTCATGAACATCTATGCCTTACCTCAAAATCATCATTTTGGGGTTAAAATTCAATGAATTCATTCTTTGTGTCCATTATTTAATGCATATGGTGTGAGAAAGGGTGATTTTCATAGTGATTTCCATGTCTGATACTTACTTACACTTGCTGGCAAGTTGTGAGCACCTATGCCTTACTCACCTCTAAATCATAATTTTTTGGTTAAAATTCAGTTAATTCATGCTTTGTGTGCATTATTTATGTGAAAGGGGAGGTTGATAGGTGGTTTTCTGATTTAGGTTAGGTTAGGTTAGGGTCAGGAATGACTAGTGCTGGAGCTTCAGGGCCACTATCCGGACAAGACCACTGTCCAGACATGCCTTTGGCTCTATTACGTCAGATAGTGGAGGGATTACCGTATTGTCTAGATTTCTTACGACTTATTTCTTAGTATATAAATTAGCAGCTGACATTTTCAACTCTTGGCTACCGAGATACGTACATCTCAGTTCAATGCCGTCCTTCAAGCTGGAGGCACGTCGCAGTCGCGCCTCTCCATTTCTGCCGCTTTTGCGCCCATTGCAAAAGGCCCTGTGACCTCTACCCCTACTAAACATTGTGTGGGAAGCGGTAAAGGACTCACCGGGTCGGTCAGGATCACTTGATGGTCGTGATCGTCAGCTTTTACCCTCCCGGAAGGGAGCTGAGAGCTCATATAGTCCGATCTATGGGCAAGGCTGTGACCTTCACACACGCACACACCCATCCCCTTGCTCAAGGGGGACAGTAACCACCCACTTCGTCAGTGAAACTTTTCGCAACTTGAGCGAGGCGCGAACTCCCGTCTACCAGATGGCAAGCGAGAGCGCTGCCACTGTGTGTGTTGCATGCAGAAATCGCAGTGTAGTTACTGTAGATATATACATGTGTAATAAAGTACTAGAAATAATAAAGTGTGAGTGTGTATATGAATAAGAAATGACAATACGGGCAGCGAATTAGCATGAGTAGGAGGCTCTTACGCGCTCGTATTTTACGTTGCTTTTCACTTTTTTTTTTTTTTAATATGAATTCCAAACTACTTGGAAATCATTGAATAGTGTTTCTAGTGTTAATATCAGGCAGTGGTATTCATATTACGGGGAAGTCGGGAAGTGTAAAGTGGAGACTTCTACCCAACTTCAGAAGGCTCCACAAGTCCTACGGTAGTCGACGAGTGCTAAAAAAAAATCCCAGGAGAAAGCTGAAGGTATGTGCCATATGCATATTTAATTATAATGTTCTAGGACTAATAACTGATTTTTGGCAAATATTTTTAAAAAGTCAGTAGGAGCGCGGATTTGCCTCGCGGGATGGGCACGACGCGCCTCCGACAACCCCGCGGTTTAAGGGTTAAGAGAGAGCGCCCAGCCTCACTCATCCCTGAGTGGCATTACATGAATAATAAACCCCAACCACCCCCAATTATTATTATTATTATTAGTGTTACAGTCAACCCCTGTTATTCATGGGTTCACTGTTCATGGGTTCACATATTTGTGGATTTTTCTGGGAAATTATTTCAAGATATTTCTTGCTTTTCTCACAGCATCAGCTGTTCGTTATGGTTCATAAGTGATTTTTTTGCATGTTTTCTGTGAGAAACATAAGTGATTTTTTTGCATGTTTTCTGTGAGAAATACTGTCCTATACTGATAAACTGTGCTGTTACCCTGTATATGTATAGTATGTGCCGTTCAGCACTTGGCAAATTCTCATCGTCAGCATTGCACAGGGCTCATAATGCGAGTATTTTTTCCCTTTCGGCAAACAAATTTTACATGAAAGTTGCCTTTTGGCAAGGAGAAAATACATCCACTTCAAAACACAGTAAACTACAAAATAAATAAAAATCACTTAAATGAACAAAAAAGCTCTTTGTGATCGATTATAAAGTCTTTCCTTGTCGCCATTGTGAATGTTAAAAAATGGGTCGACGAACATTGCTGAGCCTACCTGAACTAAAGCCTGAGCATTCCCGAGATGGTTTGTTTACAAACAGAAGCATGTGCTCGCTCGAGAAAGAAAGTTTGCGTAAGTTTTTTTTCATTTTCTTTGAGAATTTTCCTACCGATATGATATGTCACAATCATGCACAGTTTCCTACAGTCATCAGCAGTCACACAAAGTGGTAATACAGTTATACAGTATTTGACTGCCTAATGTTGATCGTTTCTGATTATGTAAATACAGTAATGTACATGGTGTCAGTTGTGGCAGTGGTGAGAGTTTACTTAACCTGTGAATAAACTGATTCCAGGCTCCTGTTGGTGTCATGATGTTCCAGAAGACATCTCGAATTCCTTAATTCCAACTGACTGGAGAAGGAATGTATACTCCGCATAACGTTCCAGAACTGATGGGGACTGCCTAATGAATTCCATCTCGATGTTCTTATGTGGAAATGAATCATTAGTGGATACACTCAGTTCTACTCATCACAATGTGTAAATAAATAAATATTTATTGCTTGTAAAATATTTCGGCTCGTAGTCTGTTTGGCTGCTAAAATTGTAGTACTGCTCTCAGGTGTCTGCCCTTTCATCTTCTCCATCCTTCTTTTCTTCCATCCTCTTTTGTCTTTCCTTCATTCTTGCCCATCCTTCTGCCTATGGGTGACTACACTCCCTCTTCTCTCTTTCTTTCCTTCATTCTTTCCTCTTCCTTCTGCCTATGGGTGACTCTGCACTGAGTGACAAGCCAGATGGTTTCCAGTACACCTGGAAATCATTTGCAACGCTGGGTGGTAACCATATAACCAAATTTTGGCACTTGGTAGTTTAGTGGATAATTACGGAACTCCAATCGGATTGAGCTGGTGAAGGTTTATATCCAAGGGGTGGTTGGTGTTTATTGCTTACATAATGCCACTCAGGGATGAGTGAGGCTGGTCACTCTCATTTTAAATGTCAGGACCAACTTGCCTAGCCCCGGGCTCCTACGCTTCTCATGGGGCAATGTAGGATTGGATGATGGATGGCAATCTGAAACCTTAGGAGCCAAATGGCTCACAACCATCAACAGTTAGCAAGAGCCCTGTTACATGGTGAATGCAGTGCTGTGCACTGTACCCAGAAAGGTTTGTATATCATCTTGTGCTGTCTTTTTAGTAATTGTTACCTAATGTTGGTGGTAGGTTGGGGCGCTCACCATCCACTCACTCGATGTAGTGCAGCTTTGGGTGTTCTGCCTACAGGTGACTTTACACTCCCTCTTTTGTCTTTCTTTCCTTCATTCTTTCCCCTTCCTTCTGCTTATGGGTGACTCTACACTGAGTGACAGGTCAGATGGTTTCTTGTACACCAGAAAACCACTTATTTTGCTGGGTGGTAACCATCTAACCAAAGTTTGGCACCAGGTGGTTTATTGGGTAATTAAGGCACTTCAGTCGATTTGAGCCTGTGTACGTTTATATCCAAGGGGTGGTTGGGGTTTATTGCTCACGTAATGCCACTGAGGGTGACCAGTCCCACTCTTGGTTTATTGGGTAATTAAGGCGCTTCAGTCGGATTGAGCCTGTGTACGTTTATGTCCAAGGGGTGGTTGGAGTTTATTGCTCATGTAATGCCACTGAGGGTGACCAGTCCCACTCATGAGGCTGGTCACTCTCATCTTAAATGTCAGGACCAACTTGCCTAGCCCTGGTCTCCTACACTCCTCATGGTGCAATGTTGGATTGGATGGTGGATGGATGGATGTGCCATAAAATGCATTTACAGATGTTATTGTGGGTTTGTAGGTAATAGGAATATCTAAAACTTTGAAGTCAATGACTTCTTGGGTAGGTTTGGGCTATTCATGGCATTCAACCTTCGCAGGGTGTTATGGTACAAAATCCGAATATCTAAAACTTTGAAATCAATGCTTCTTGGGTAGGTTTGGGTTATTCATGGCATTCAACCTTCGTAGGGTGTTATGGTACAAAATCCTCTCGAATAATGGGACTTGACTGTATTATCATCTTTTGTTACCATCTAACAAGGATCATTGGCTTACAAGGCTTTGTAACACCTCTTCCTTCTCGGCTTATTTCTTCATAGTACTGTATATTCTTTATGCTGTCTGTTTCATTATTAATAAGATGTAAATAACATACAGAATATTAAAATGTAGTCCATCATCCATCATCCAATCTTAAGCCACCTCATTAGGTGCATAGGAGCCCAGGGCTAGGCAGGTTGGTCCTGACACTTGAGAGTGGCCAGCATCACTCATCCCTGAGTGGCATTACGTGAGCAATAAACCACAACCACCCCTTGGATATAAACCTACACAGGCTTAAAAAGGTACAACATGGAAGAAAGGTTGCTGGTTCCTTGAAATCAGTGATAAGAAACAGAGAAGTGAGCATGGAAGTGAAAAAGTTACTACATGACAGTATTGTGATACCAACTCTAATGTATGGAAGTGAAGCTTGGACCTTGTTGGAGGGACAGGAGTCAAGAGTGAGAGCAGTGAAAATTAGTTATTTTAGAGGAACCTGTGGAGTCACATGGAGAGACAGACTGACAAATGAGGATATGTAGGAGCATTGTGGTGTGGATGTGGATGAGTTAGGAAGCGTTAGAAGAAGCGCATTGAGGTGGTTTGGCCATGTGGAGAGGATGGAGAATGAGAGACTGACAAGGAGAGTGTATGTGAGGGAGGTGGAAGAAGGGAGAGGGAGGGGGAGGCCAAGGATGAAATGGAGGAATGGAGTGGAAAGGTATATGAGAGAGGGGGGTGTGAGCTGGGACCAGGGGACAGGGCGACATGGAAGCGATTTGTTTGTGGCCGCCCCTTACAGGATTAAGGCATCTGGCAATAGATGGATTGATAGATAGACAGGCTCAATCCAATTGGAGTGCCTTAATTACCCATTAAACCACCAGGCATCATAATTTAGTTATATGGTTAGCACCCAGCATAGTAAATGGTTTCCTGGTGTACAGGAAGCCATTTGGCTTGTCACTTAGTTTAGAGACACCCATGGGCAGAAGAAAGAGGAAAGAGTGAAAGAAAGAAAGACAGAAGAGGGAGTGTAAAGTCACCCGTAGGCAGAGGAAAGAGGAAAGAATGAAGGAAGGAAAGGCAGAAGAGGAAGGCACAGAAAAAACACTGAGGTAGAATTGCTGGAAAACCCAAGTTGATAAGAATTTGGCCTTACTGTCACTTCCAGGTGGACATGGGTGAGGCGCCATCAGAGGAAGAATACGAGTACGAATATGACAACTACAATGAGGGGGAGTCCAGTGGGGAGTAACAACAGCTCTCTTGTGGTGGAGTGGGGAAACACAACAGCTCTGCCATGACAAGGAATACTGTGCACTCTCACCCACCCACTCAGGCAGTCAGTCAGTCAGTTAGTTGGTTAGTGTTGTTTAGTATTTGTAGACCTGGTGAGTGTAACTTAACCCCTTCGCT
>JAGKTI010000408.1:0-15412 GCA_018397915.1 Birgus latro
TTTATTTTTTTTCACACACACACACACACACACACACACACACACACTGAAGCACACAGCCCACACACACGGCTGGCAAAGCAATAGCCGACCGTACTACATGGTGGTGCATGAGTGTAATGAAATTGTCAGGAAATGACAAGGTTGAAATAAAAATTGTCTCCACATTTAATGAGTTAAGTAGGTGTTTGCACCTGACCCTCTGCTGTACATATTGCATCTTCCCATCAATCAACATTTTTTAATAACCTAAATAATGTCTGCGTGGCTGACTTAACCATTCTTGATGTGACCAGACTTGATCTTAACAAACTTGATCTAACTTGAATTGATTAAACCAGCCTTGACCTGTCCTTACCTGATATGACATGTCTTCAGTTGACTTGGCCCGATCTGAGAAGTCTTGATTTGACCTGTTTTGATCTGACCAGACTTGATTTGACCTGGTTTGATCTTACCAGTCTTTATTTGACCTGATTTGATCTGACCAGTCTTGATTTGACCTGGTTTGATCTGACCAGTCTTGATTTGACCTGATTTGATCTGACCCGTCTTGATTTGACCTGGTTTGATCTGACCAGTCTTGATTTGTCCTGGTTTGATCTGACCCGTCTTGATTTGTCCTGGTTTGATCTGACCAGTCTTGATTTGACCTGGTTTGATCTGACCAGTTTTGACCTAACGACCAGCAGTGATTAGACCTGATATAACCTAACGTGATCTGACCAGACGACCTGATCTTCCCAGTCATAACTTGACCTTATCATTTTTTACCTAGTTTGACCATGCTCTGTCTGACTTGTCCTGACCATTTTTAACCCTTCTGTGGCCATCGGCGTCGGACGACGTTTTTTCGTAGCATGGCCGCCAGCATCAATGCAGCGGGACGTGAAAAACTGCAGAAATTTTTGGGAAGTGAACAAACGTCTTTGACATCTTGAGAGTGACCTACACTACACTCCCACACACTCTATCTGTCAGTTCAGCACTTGCTGCCGTGATGAGTGGACGTCCAATTATCGCTCATGGCCATGCCTCCATCCCCTTGTACCGCTGCCCTCTGCATGTGCATAGGGGCCTGACCAGTGATTAGCCTTGAAACCAGGTAGGAAATGTTCCCCAGGGCTGGGGATAGTGACAGGGACAGAATTGGCTCTGAGCAGGAGCATGCCAGTAGTGCCTACGAGTTTAGTGACGAGGAGAGCAACAAGTGGTATGCAACACCACCCAGTGAGGAGACGATAATGAAGATTCTTCTGACAGCCGGAAGGAGCATCGTTGAAGTGTTGCGCCACCATCTAAAACGAAGAGAATGGTGGCGGAACAATTATTTCCTGTAAGAAAGGAGGAGGAGGAAAGGAGATCATTGGAGGAAAATGTGCCGGCAGTGCAGAAGCACCAGGCTCGTACCGCCAAACCCACTCCTTCCACGCCACAACCCCCTCCACCTCACGTGCCCTCTTACCACTTCTTTCCAATTCACGTGCCCTCTCACCACTTCCCTCCACCTCACGTGACCTGTCACAACTTTCCTCCACCTGAAGGAAGGATCCAGGCCAGAGAGAGAGAGAGATGGTATAGTTTCAAATGCAGAGTATCTGAAGGATACAATGTTATAATCTATTAAACATGCTGCTTTGAAGTATGCCTGTACAAGCAGTTTCTGACTTCTGTTCCAAGATTCTTATTCTGAAGTTATTCAAGAACGCAAATGTTTGTGCAATGAACTGAATTTGCCAATACAGCCTTTCAGAGGTCTATTTAGTGATTCAGTCATTTTCTTCTTCAATTGACTGAATGTAATCAGAATATTCAGGTCATTTATCTAATTTCAGATACACCAGCAGCCCCACAACAAGAAAAAAATAATGTTGAATGATGAAACAAGATCTACAGGCAGTACACTTGGGTTGCTGACAATATTGGTACCATATTTAGATTTACTGAATTTACATGAAATTCACAGTAACAATCTATCTATCTATTGCCAGACGCCTCAATCCCGCACGGGGTGGCCACAAACAAATCGCCTCCATGTCACTCTATCCCCTGCCATTTCACTACCACGCTCCCAACTCACACACCCCTCTCTCATATACCTCTCCACTCCATCCCTCCATCTCATCCTCGGCCTCCCCCTCCCTCTCGCCCCCTCCACCTCACTCACATACACTCTCCTCATCAGTCTTTCACTCTCCATCCTCTCCACATGCCCAAACCACCTTAACGTGTTTGTCCTAACGCTTCCCATCACGTCCACAACCACACCAAAACGCTCCTTCACTTCCTCATTTGTTAGTCTGTCTATCCATGTGACTCCACATGCTCCTCTCAAATAACTCATTTCCACTGTTCTCACTCTTGACTTCTGTCCTTCCAACAGGGTCCAAGCTTCACTTCCATATTTTTTTTTTTTTATGTGTCCGACTCTGGGCATAAGCTTCACAGCCTGCTATCACGGCCCAGTCGTCCTACTACAATCTACATGTCACCACTTCGGCGCTTAACACCCACCGTCCATATTGAATACATGCTAGGGCTGTCTCATACAGGACTGGTGTATTGGTATTTGCGGGGTCATTTTTACGACATGTCGGCGGGTCTTCTGGTAGATCAGTAAAGCATGATTTAATGAAATTCAAATCCTTAAACTGTTCCCTGCACAAGCGAGGATTCGAACCTGGGTCCCACGGGACCGCAAGCCAACTCTCTACCGATCGAGCTACCGCCTCCCCTATGTTAGAGCTGGTATCACAATACTGTTATGTAACAACCTTTTCACTTCCATGCTCACCTCCCAGTTTCTTATCACTGCTCTCAACGAACCAGCAACCTTCCTTCGATGCTGCACCCTTTCGAGCACTTCAACCTCCAGACTTCCATCCTTACTCATCACACTGCCCAAGTACTTAAATTCAGTCACATTCTCCACATCCTTCCCATCCAATCTCACTGAACATTCAGTGGCTTCACTTCTCTCGAAGACCATCACTTTGCTCTTCCCTACATTCACCTCTAGATTCCGTTTCTTACACACTCTCCCAAACTCATCTACCAAGCCTTGCAGCTTCCCTTCGTCTTCACTCAACAACACAGTATCATCTGCAAACAACAGTACAGGGAGTTTCCAAACACTGCCCTCTCTCACTAGGGCCGCTCCAACATGCACTGCCCGACCTTGTATCTCTTTTATAACCCCATCCATGTACAGATTGAACAACCATGGAGACATGACACATCCTTGTTTCAATCCAACCTTCAAATGGAAAGATTCACTCAGTTTGCCATCCACACGCACTGCAGCCTTAGCACCCTCATACATACTCTTCACTGCCTTCAACAACTTCCCATCCACTCCATATATTCTTAATACCTTCCACAATCCTTGTCTATCCACCCTGTCATATGCTTTCTCCAGACCCATGAAGGCTGCATACAACTTCTTGCCCTTCTCTAGAAACTTTTCCACTAAGGATCTAAGAATGAATATCTGGTCTACAAAACCTCTTCCCTTCCTAAAACCTCCTTGTTCTTCTCCAACTAATTCCTCTGTAATTTCCCTAACTCTGCCAATAAGTATCCTACAATATACTTTTCCTATTACACTGAGAAGGCAAATGCCCCTATGATTGCCACACACTGCTTTTTCCCCTTTTCCTTTGTACAGAGGAATAATTATACCTGACTTCCAATCCTCCGGGACTCTACCCTCCTCCCAAGTCAATCTGCACATCTTCCACATCCATTCTATTAGTATCTCTCCCCCATGCTTCAGCATTTCACCACACACTCTATCAATTCCTGGGGCTTTCCCCATTTAACTTTCTTCATTGCTTCCACCACTTCCATCCTACTGATTTCTTCCTCTCTTCTCACAACCCTCCTTCTCCCCGCCATTCCCCAGCCACTTATACTTGCATTACATTCATTCTCTATGTTCAACAGTTCATTAAAGTGTTCTCTCCACCTGTTTACTTTTTCTCCCTTCTCCACTAGTAATCTACCATTTTTATCTTTCACACCCCCACTGACTTCGTTGGTACCCTGTCTAGCTTTCTTTACCTCCTTCCAGAACATTTTCTTACATTCCCTCCACTTTGCACTCAAATTCCTTCCAAATTCCTCATCCAGTCTCTTCTTACTCTCTCTTACTAATCTTTTCACCTCTCTCCTCCTCACTACATATAACTCTCTCGTCCGTCTCTCAGGTTCTTTGACGCCCCTGTTCCTCATCCACTCATTATATGCTTTCTTCTTTTGTGCCACAGCCTCTCTCACCTCTTCAGTCCACCATGCTGTTCCCTGAACCCACATTCGTGTTCTCTTCACTCCACACACCACCTCACATGCTGCACAGGTTTTTTCTGTGAATATCTTGCACACACCTTCCACGTCCCCCATCTGCTCCAATCTATATTTACCCAATCGCTCCTCCACTTCCCTTTAATATTCAGCCTTTATTTCATCCTCTTGTAACTTTTCTACCCTCCTTGTAACAAATACTTCCTCCTGTCCTTCCCTTCTTCTCTTCCTCCATCTTGTTTGGATTCTGATTCTGGCCACCACCAAGTAGTGGTCAGAAAGTCCACTACCCCAACCTCTATATACTCTTGCATCCATTACACATCTTCTCATCCTTTCATCCACACACACATAATCAATCATTGCCTTCCGTGCATTCATTCCACCGTCTACTCTTCTCACCACTCGGCATGTATACCTATAGATCATTTTGTGCCTGAAGAGGGTATTAGCTACCACCAACCCCCTCCCAGCACAAATGTCCACTAAAACACTGCCATTTTCATCCATCTCTGCAGGCACACCCCACTCACCAACCACTCTATCCATCTTCTCATTCCCTACTTTTCCATTCATATCTCCAATCAGAAACACTCTCTCATTCCTTTCAAACTTTTCCAAGCAGGCTTCCACATTTGTCCAGAACTCTTCTCTTACTCTACTTACACGATCTTGCGTTGGCGCAATAGAACAGATATTGGGGACTAATCAGGCATTTTCAGCATTGCAGTACAAAATGCCAAGTCTTTAGTTGGTTCAGACCCCCCCATCAAAAAATCCTGGATCCACCCTTGTTCCACCTCACATGTCCTCTCACCATCGAGAGATGTTGCACCACCGCAACATGCACCAGGGACATCATCATGAGAGTCAGGGATTCAGTCAGCCCCTCTGAGTAAGGTTTGTAAAACATCCGCACACTGTGGGAGGTTGCAAAGGCAGTCCAGGCAGCAGCTGGCAGTGCAGGTGCCACCTTTCCGTGCAGCCTATGCATGGACAGAGACGACAGACTTCAGACCACTGACCTTCACCTTCAACAACACTAACTCAGGTGTTCAGGACATGACAGGACTGACGGTGACCTGTTCAGTGCTTAGCTTCTTCTTCTTGTTTTTCAACAAACAACTGATGACAACGATTGCGATGGAGACCAACCACTTTTTTCACCAGACTCCAGCAGACCAAACCCAGGAAGAGACCTACAGGACATGGCATTGGACTGACGTGACAGTGCCAACCTTGTATATGTTCATGGCACTGACGATGTTGATGCCCTTGGTGAAGAAACATGCGCTTGTTGATTACTAGACAACTGACGTTTTGACACGGGTGGATGCATTCACCAAGCACATGGCTCAGAACACGTGTCAGAACATCCTACGGTTCCTTCATTCTCTAATGATATTTCCTCGAACCAAACAGTCTGCACATGATCAGGCCAGTTTTGGAAAACCTCAAAGGTAAACTCAAATACTATTTTGGGGTTTTTCAAAAGCTTGTGATTGACAAGTTGCTGATGCTGTTCCAGGGCCGTATTTCTTTCAGGCAGTATATCCCATTGAAACGTCATTGTTTTGGCATCAAGATATTTGTACTATGTGACTGTGATACGGGTGTTGTCCTAGATATGATAATACACCAGGGCAACAACTGATACCCTCCATAATGATCGTCTTCGAATATCTGGTGCAGTAGTCAAGAAAATGATGGATGATAATGTGGGTAGGGGTTACGAGTCTACACAGATAATTGGTATACCTCTCCAGAGTTATCAATGCACCTGCTTTCAAGAGGCACTGGCTCGTGTGGTACAGTCAGGCCTAACTGATATGGCATGCCATGCTTCCGTACAGTGCAAGAGAGAGGCACAATTCAGTTGCAACGTAGCACTTATCTCCTTGCACTGATATGGTGAGACAAGCATGATGTGCACATTTTTTCAACTGTGCACACATGTGCTCTTGTCAACACAGGGGAAAAAGATTGTGTGACAGGCGAGCGTATTCAAAAGCCAAATGCAACCACAGACCACAGTCGTAACATGCATTTGGTTGTTAAAATCGACATGCATATTAGTAGCGTGGAGTGCATTCGTCATTCTATCAAGTGGTACAAGAAACTTTTTCCACTTGGTAGATGTGTGCGTTTTGAATATGCATCACTACTACTGTCAGAAAACCAGGAAGACGATCTCTATGCGGAAGTTCGTGCATGATTGTGTGTTCGAGATCTTGCATGAGTAGTCACCAGTCATCAGGGCCACGGGGGCGTAAAAATGCAGTTCGTGACCAGACTGACAGACTTGCTGCAAAGGACTGGGTTGCACAGCACAGTCTAGAGAAGCTGCTACCACCCAGTGAAGGACAAGGGCCAACGAGAGTGGGCAGAAGTGAACAGGTGCGATGCCATGTGAGTGCAGTGCCACTCATGCAAGGTGCCTCTGTGCCCTCCCTGCTTCCGTGAGTGTCATTTGTTTCCCAAATACTGAGTGAGTGAACAAAGACAATAGTGTAAAAGTGACTCTGTTCTTAATCTGGTTTATGGTTGTGATTATACTTGTATAAGAAAAGATTTGCAATAGTGTAAGATAGAAGTAAGTGTTTATATAAGTAAGGAAAAGTAAGTAAGTCATGAAAAGAGAGTGAGTATCTTTCTCAGACAATGACTTCTTATCAAAGTTTACCTTTGACCTGCGAAGGGAGGTCAGAGAGGGGTCAATCTTGGCCTGGCCCAACTCCACACCTCACAACTTGATTAGTATTTATTTGTTTTCTTTCAGTCTTTTCTGTCCACCACGATTTATTTCCTAGTACTTTTATCCTCTTATGTTACTCTTGTGTTTGCAGGTGAAATGGTCATATTCAGTGCTGAATGCTGTAACTACAGAAATGAACAGCACACCCAAATGCTTTCACCACAACTGACCGTGCTAATCTCCGCCAGTGTCGTCTTTTGACAGTGTGAAGTTTGCCTAAACACATAAAGCTAAACCCATTTCCTCTACCCTGGCAGAAAATATCATCTTTCTCCTCCCTGTGACACATACAACCACCCTGTTTACGATTATAAATACAGACAGGCATTTAAAAAAAGTGAAAATATAATAAAAATACCTTTTGGGGGCTATCTTTACCTATTTGCTCAGGTTTGTTGTACTGTTTCGGATCACTTTACATACTCTTTGCCTTGCTCAAGCATTACAGGAAAGTTTTCCATGTTGACGTGATGTTTTCGTGGATGGAAAAGTCTGTCCAAGGTAAAGAGAACATAAGGTAGTTTCACACGGGGGGGGGGGTGAGCAAAAACGTCTCTCGGTCTGTGCATGACGTCACAGATAATCCAGACTGAGGGTATCCGCCTGGTACTACTGGCAGTCAGGCCAGTCACTCACCTACCTGCTCTGTGATATGAACTCCCTGGCCTACATGGATTACTTTTATTTGCATCCTAAATTGAATGCAGAGCAATGAAAAGGTTAATGCTATGTTTCTGAGATGATATAAAATATGTCTTCAAGAAGAACTATCTGTTTTTAGAGAATATAGGTGCCTGTAAGCTAGCTGAATATGAGAAAAACAACTGGAAATATTGTCAGAGATCACTGGTTGAAAGTATAGCAACACCAAACACCTACCAAATGATCCGGAAATCATCAGTTTACATTGGTATACCACTGCATTCGTTTTCTTTCACGCTCCCATTCTCTCTCTTATTATCTTGATGTCACACCCTCTGCGCGAGCCAGGGCCCGGTGAACCTACCTCTTATATTCTCTTTACCTTGGGTCTCCCTTCCCTTCCTGCTAATCAGCTAGTGTGAGGTGCGATTCGCAGATTGTCTCGCATTTCAACCACTGAGCCCTATGGTATGGATGGGATATCTCTGCAGCGAGCGTGTGGCTTTGGCCGCCATACTGAAACACCTCACTCATCGCCTCGACCATGGTAATGCAATTGGAGCACTGTTCTTAGCTTCCTGTCTCTGTTTCACTGTTGCTTCCATAAGCTGTGCAGTGGGCTATGGCACTATATTTTAGCTGCACAGTGGACCATGACACCATATTTTCCAGATTCATTGGCTGATTTCAAAGGGCATGGGTGTCACGAGTAGTGGATAAACATCTTCAGTGCCACTCTGGCCATCTGGTGGCAGGCACACAGACTACACAGCACTGCCCAAAAGAAAGCTCAGTGATTTCAACCCTCACTGTCCAGCCTGTACACTCAAAGGATGACGTTTTAATCATTCAGGTCCAAAAATAGAAACTCTCACAAACACTACCACTCAGACTACAAAAATTAGTCGATACTACAATAAACGCAATAAATAGAAATAAATGCAAAATAAATTCATAATTATTTTTCTTTGTTGAAACCTTGCGTACTGTATTATGTACTGAAATACTTCGAAATACACATGTCTAGTCATTTCACACCATTTCAGCACCCTTGACAATGTTTTTTGTTGAAAAAAAAAAAAACTGCGATGTTGCATCACGGCAATACCTACGTGTGACCGATATCATCTGCCTTAATTTGTGAAACTTCTGCGTTCCATTGCACAGCTTAGGATGGATCTAGGAAGCTCAAAATTGCACTTCCAGATGCGTCTGACGTTCCTCTTCAGTTTAGAATGGAAAACAAAAAATCGATTTTCAAAGCCTGAAAAATCGGCCCCGTGGTCGGCCTGTGGGTCCCGACAAATTCCGGAGGCACGGCCATGGAGGCGTTAACACGACCTTACGTAACCTGACCTGACCTGATATTAGTAAGCCTGACCTAACCTAACCAGACATGTCGTGACATTAGTAACCTGACCTAACCTAACCAGACATGTTCTGACATTAGTAACCTGACCTAACCTAACCAGACAGGTCCTGACATTAGTAACCTGACCTAACCTAACCAGACATGTCGTGACATTAGTAACCTGACCTAACCTGAACAGATATGATCTGATATTAGTAACCTGACCTGACCATTCTTTACCTATCCTAACCTTACTTGACATTATTTATCATCTCTTTAGTCATTCTTGACTTTGGCTATATTTGACCTGACTTCACCATTCCTGACCTGACCTATCTTGAACTAACTGGATTGTTCCATTCTTGACCCAGCCTGACCTGACCATACTTATTATGATTTGACCATCTTGGGCCTGACAACCATGCTTGACCTGACTACATGTACATTACTTGACAATTGTTGAAGTAAGCAGATCAAATTTGCTACCTAACCTGACCCGACCAATTTCTGTCTGACATCAGGACAATACTTGTCTTATCCTGACACATCTTGATCTAACCTGATCTAATCATTCACGACACTGGAACCATTCTTGGCCTGACCTGACTATTTTCTACCTAACCTGATTTCCCCATTCTCTACATAAACTGATATGGTCATCCTTTACCGAAACTGACCTGCCCATTGACTTGAACATTGTTGACCTGATCTTGCCATTTTCAGTCTAACCTGATCATTCTTAACCTATCTGATTTGACCTGATCATTCTTAGCCAAACTCGACCTGGTCATTCTTAACCTAACCCAACCCGATCATTCTTAACCTAACCTGATCTGATCATTCTTAACCTATCCCAACCTGATCATTCTTTACCATACCTGACCTAATCACTTTTAACCTGTCCAGTCCCGACCGTTTTTTTTACCCAGCCTACCCGCAGATCCCGACCGATTTTCGACTTTTTTTTTTTTTTTGGCTGAAACCTTCGCTTTTGGTGAGAAACATCGAAAATTCATAGAGAAATAGCGATCGTGAGGTTAGATATGCTGATACAGGTGTCACTCAACCTTACGTTTTCCTTCTTTTTCAGGGTACCTGGCTAAAGAAAACGAACTATGGAAGGGTTAACTAATTCAAGCTACTCTAAATTACGTATTTATATCATTTATTTGGTACGAATTTATATGTAGTACAAGTCTATATTGGTTTTCACATAATATAGGCGTTTATAAGCACTGTTCACTCACCCAAAACCCCAGTACATGGCACCTTCCTTTACGACATTCTTTGTCCTTCACCTCAGGAATCACCTTCACCATGAATTTCGTCATTGGAGAGCCCATGGGGCAACATACCTTTACTGGCCAGGTTACAGGAAACAGGTGAATTGCCCAGTATGGGAGGGAGGGGGGGGGGGGGGGTTAGGTGGGTCCAGGCAGTATCCCCGCTTGACAGCAGGTAGAGGAAGGTCTCCCACATATGCCTACCAAAAATCACCCGCAAATGTTGAAAAATGTGCACACAATGGGCCTTGCAATTGAGTGACGTACGATGCACGTCGTTGGGTCTGTCCGCGGAAAAAAGTAGTGACGTGCATCGTACGTCGGTGGGACTCGGCGGGTTAAGCCAGTCTAATTTGGCCATTATTCACCTAGCATCATCTGACCTTTTTTTTGACCCTACAGCTGTTCTTGACCCAACCGTTATTGACTTCTCCCAGCCTAACCATACTTGACCATCTTCACATAACCTGACCATTCTTAGACCCTTTACTGCAGTGACTTTTCTGTCATCTAGAAAGAAACATGAAGTTCTTAATTTTCTGCTTAATCACTGATGGCGACAGTTTTGAACAGTACTGGTGCATAAGCTTCTCTTTGACATTGTAAAAATGTCTGTCGTTTGCCATAATAAAATGAAATGTAGATATCTGGCAGCCACACTGTTAACCTGACCCCTCTGACTTGACTTTACCTGGTGGTGTAGTTACGACACTCACTCCCCGGCGGGTCATCCTTCCACGGAGACCAAGTTTTCCTGCTAGGGTCCAGGGGAAGGTGGCCTGACTCTGGAAAGTTGAGGAAGAACAAAAAGGATAACTGTAAAAAAATGTAGGATAAAGAGACTGGACAAAATAATTGAGAAGATGGTGATCATTTACAATAGCTTTGTTTTATAAGACTTATTATTAAGCTCTGTATCACTGAATTTTTTGCACGCATATATGTGTGTGTGTGTGCGTGTGTGTGTGTATGTGTGTGTGTGTGTGTGTGTGTGTGTGTGTGTGTGTGCGCGCGCGCGCGCGCACCCGATAGAGAGGGAGAGGAGGATACAGTAAAAAAATAAATAAATAAATAAAGATACAGTCCTTACAAAATTACATGTCCACAACAGCGACACGCATATATGTGTCAGAACATACGTGCTCTCGTCGGGGTGTCTCTTTGTATGCAGTAAGACAGCCAAATGAGGAGGGGAGAGAATATGTGCAAAACACACAGAAAAAACCCTCCTTCGATATCCCTTGTGAGGAAATAGTGACCCAAGGCTAGGCTAATATAGCCCAATAGGACAGATCACCGACCTACAGTATGCAACTGGGGGCATTATAATGGCTGAAAAAACTTCAAGTGTTTTCTGTGCATAGATGGGCACAGCGCATGACCTTCAGACTGATCATGGTAACAAAAGTATCAAAATGATAATCCGTCACTAAATCAACGAATGAAAAGTAGTTATTATTACGAAGCGAGATTTGCCAGTTAGGTGCTCGAGAAGTTTCTCGGCGTTTCACGTACGGTAGTTCCGGTTTCAGTACGAGTTAGAGTTGTCAGTTTCCCTGCTGTTTGTGGGCGCAGTTGTGTCGTAAGTTATGCATTAATTTTTATGCTCTTTTTCTCTATAATGTTTTATTTACGTGATTGTTCGTTAAATTATGTAATTTAAATTTGGTAAGAGTGTTATGTAATGTAAGAAAACTGGCATATTTTGGCTGTCTCCGAGCTAGTAACTGTTGTTGCTAGGGGCAGGTAGCTACAGGACTAGCATGGCCTAGAATGTTGGAGAAGCAAGGAAGGTTATACAAGGATGGGGATGAGACTATAGAGAGAGAGTTGGGTTTCAGTTTAGTTTGAATGAAGTCTAGTAGGTTTTCAGTTCAATTTGAGTGTAGTGCAGTGTCAGTGCAGTGAAGTTTGTACAGCATCGGTTATTGCGAAAACAGTGAAGTGTTATTGAAGTTTGTATATTTTCGGTACTTGTGAAAACAGTGAAATGTTACTGTGAAAATAGTGAAGTGTTGTCAGGCATTAAGTGTAACTGCAGTTAGTAAAGTTCGTATAGCTCCAGTGCTTGTGAGAATAGTGAAGTGAAGTTGGAAAGCATTCAGTGGAATTATTTGGAAAATAATGACAGTGAACTTAGTAAGCCAGTGTTTACTTTCGTCTCAGCTGGTCTTGTGTGATGTACACCTAAAGGCTGACTATAGGAAGAATAACTCACTGGGCAATGTCCTTCCTATACTGAACTACTGCTGTTGGAGCCTGTGGCAGTGTGGGACTGGGATGCAACACTGGTGTCAGGAGTGGGATTATTTAGGCCTGCATTGAGGCTAACCTTCGCCATGGAAGCAGAAAGTGTGCAGACAAGATCCCGAGCTGGGTAGGAGGACGAGGTGTCATTGGTAGCAGTCATCAAACTATTAGAGGCACGATGTGAAGAACTCAAAGAACAATTACAGTCACAAAGAGAAGAACAGAAAGAATTCAGAAATAAAATCAGAGAACCAGTACAGGCACGAGCTGTATTATTGGTGGCAAATAGGGAACAACTAGAGCCACAACATGGAGAACAAAAAGAACGAAATGAGCAACCTCAAGAGGCATCAGAGGAGCAACAGAGGGAATTACAACCGAGGATGCAAGGATGCTCCCATGGGGGAAATGAAAGAACATCAACAGCTTAAAGAGGAAGTAGACACCAAGCTAGAGCAGGAGAAGTATGAGGTAAGCAATAATGTGACTGAGTGCAAACAGCATGTAGATGACCAGTTGAAGTCAGTTGGTGAGGAAATGGTGAATGAGTGCAGCCAGCATGTGGATGGCCAGCTGATGATTGGTGAGGGAATGGTGATGAAGTGCGGACAGCATGTGAATGGCCAGTTAAAGCATGTGGTTGACCACGTGAAGATGATTGGTGAGAGGATTGAGGCTGTTGAGAAACATTGCACTGCTGAGCCTCAGGTTAGTGTACAGGGAACATGTGAGGGGAGTGGACAGTATCTGGCGAGTATTGATGGATCCCAGGCATCTACAGGTAATTGGAGTGCTGAGGTTTTGAGTCCTGGCCTTAATTGTGATGCCCTTGATTTGGAATCCCTAACTATTGAGGTGTGTGGCTGTAATGGGGATCCAATTAAAAAGAACCCTCAGGAATTTGATGGTACAGTATCTTGGGAAGCTTCCCTTGCACAGTCTGAGTTACTTGCGGATCAGAATGGCTGGGATGATAGGGAGAGGGCAGTGCAGCTTGCTACTAGCCTTAAGGGTGCCACAATGGAGTGTCTGGGCATGATGTCGGTGATGGAGGGATGGCAGTTGTCAATCCCTGGTGGAAGTGTTGGAGTGCAGATTTGGAACCATGTGCCGAACTGAGGTTTGCAGGGCGGGGTTCCGGAGCCATGTGCGGGCTTGGGGAGAATCCCTACAGCAGCTTGCTCAAGACCTGGAGAGTATGGCATATAAAGCATATCCTGGAGCTGCATCTAACCCGTTGGCTACTCTTCTTAGGGACTACTTCATCGATGTTCTTGACAGCGCAAAGTTGAAGGTGCAAGTGAGGCAGGTGCAACCAAGATGCATGCAAGAGGCACTTGCCAGGACTCTGGAATTTGAGTCCTACGTCAGATTCTGTACATCCACATTTCAGGCAAGTCGTACTGCAAGATTCGGGGCAAGAAGGAGACAGGTTCGGGAAGCGGAAAAATTCGAAGGAAGTTGCTGGTATTGTAAGGAGCCAGGACATTGGAAAGTGGATTGCAACAAGTGGAAGAAAGAACAGGAGGACAAAGCAACGGAAGTGCGAGAGGATCGTGACAGTTTCCCAAGAGAAGAAGTGAATCAAGAAATGGACTAAGACCTTCCAGGAGGAGTGGACTGTGTTGAGGAGCAAGGACGTCGTTGGAAGTGGCTTAGAAGAAGACATGATAAGTTGAAGGATTATTTTGTGAATAGTAAGATGTTTCATTAGGATTAAGGTGTATGTTTGTATATACTGCGTACTTTTGTCGGGACGACAAAGAACTAGGGAGGGGGTCATGTTACGAAGCGAGATTGGCCAATTAGGTGCTCGAGAAGTTTCTCGACGTTTCACGTACGATACTTCCAGTTTCAGTTCAAGTTAAGAGTTTGCCAGCTTGCCTGCTGTTTGTGAGCGAAGTTGTTTCGTAAGTTATGCATTAATTTTTATGCTCTTTTTCTCTATAATGTTTTATTTACGTGGTTGTTCGTTAAATTATGTAATTTAAGTTTGGTAAGAGTGTTATATAATGTAAGAAAACTGTTTGTGAGCGTAGTTGTTTCGTAAGTTATGCATTAATTTTTGTGCTCTTTTTCTCTATAATGTTTTACTTACGTTATTGTTCGTTAAATTATGTAATTTAAGTTTGGTAAGAGTGTTATATAATGTAAGAAAACTGGCATATTTTGGCTGTCTCCGAGCTGGTAACTGTTGTTGCTAGGGGCAGGCAGCTACAGGACTAGCATGGGGTAGAATGTTGGAGAAGCAAGGAAGGTTATACAAGGATGGGGATGAGACTATAGAGAGAGTTGAGTTTCACTTTACTTGAGTGAAGTCTAGTAGGTTTTCAGTTCAGTTTGAGTGTAGTGCAGTATCAGTGCAGTGAAGTTTGTACATCATCGGTTATTGTGAAAACAGTGAAGTGTTATTGAAGTCAGCATATTTTCAGTGCAGTGAAGTTTGTACAGTACATCATCGGTTATTGTGAAAACAGTTTGTATATTTTCGGTACTTGTGAAAACCGTGAAATGTTATTGTAAAAATAGTGAAGTGTTGTCAAGCATAAAGTGTAACTGCAGTTAGTAAAGTTCGTATAGCTCCAGTGCTTGTAAGAATAGTGAAGTGTAGTTGGAAAGCATTAAGTGGAATTATTTGGAAAATAATGACAGTGAACTTTAAGTAGCCAGTGTTTACTTTCGTCTCAGCTGATCTTGTGTGCTGTACACCTAAAGATTGACCATAGGAAAAACAACTCACTTGGCAATGTTCTTCCTATCCTGAACTACTGCTGTTGGAGCCTGTGGCAGTGTGGGACTGGGATGCAACACTGGTGTCAGGAGTGGGAT
>JAGKTI010000408.1:25261-37807 GCA_018397915.1 Birgus latro
GTGTGCAGACAAGATCCCGAGCTGGGTAGGAGGATGAGGTGTCATTGGCAGCAGTCATCAAACTATTAGAGGCACGATGTGAAGAACTCAAAGAACAATTACAGTCACAAAGAGAAGAACAGAAAGAATTCAGAAATAAAATCAGAGAACCAGTACAGGCACGAGCTGTATTATTGACGGCAAATAGGGAACAACTAGAGCCACAACATGAAGAACAAAAAGAGCGAAATGAGCAACCTCAAGAGGCATCAGAGGAGCAACAGAGGGAATAAAAACCGAGGATGCAAGGATGCTCCCATGGGGGAAATGAAAGAAGAACATCAACAGCTTAATGAGGAAGTAGACGCCAAGCTAGAGCAGCAGCAGTATGAGGTAAGCAATAATGTGATTGAGTGCAAACAGCATGTAGATGACCAGTTGAAGTCAGTTGGTGAGGAAATGGTGAAGGAGTGTAGCCAGCATGTGGACGGCCAGCTGATGATTGGTGAGGGAATGGTGATGGATTGCGGACAGCATGTGAATGGCCAGTTAAAGCATGTGGTTGACCACGTGAAGATGATTGGTGAGAGGATTGAGGTTGTAGAGAATCATTGCACTGCTGAGCCTCAGGTTAGTGTACAGGGAACATGTGAGGGGAGTGGACAGTGTATGGCGAGTATTGATGGATCCCAGGCATCTACAGGTGGCATAGCAGGGTTGAGTAATTGGAGTGTGGAGGTTTTGAGTCCTGGCCTTAATTGTGATGCCCTTGGTGTTGGGTCCCAAACTACTGAGGTGTGTGGCTGAAATTGGGGTCCAATAAAAAATAAAAAAAAACTCAGGAATTTGATTCTGGAGTATCTTGGCAAGCTTACCTTGCACGGTCTGAGTTACTTGCGGATCAGAATGGCTGGGATGATAGGCAGAGGTCAGTGCAGCTTGCTACTAGCCTTAAGGGTGCCACAATGGAGTGTCTGGGCATGATGTCGGTGACGGAGGGATGGCAGTATTCAGTCCCTGGTGGAAGCGTTGGAGTGCAGATTTGGAACCATGTGCCGAACTGAAGTTTGCAGGGCGGGGTTCCGGAGCCATGTGCGGGCTTGGGGAGAATCCCTACAGCAGCTTCCTCAAGACATGGAGAGTATGGCATATAAAGCATATCCTGGAGCTGCACCTAACCTGTTGGCTATTCTTCTTAGGGACTACTTCATTGATGTTCCTGACAGCGCAGAGTTGAAGGTGCAAGTGAGGCAGGCGCAACCAAGAGGTATGCAAGAGGCACTTGCCAGGACTCGGGAATTTGAGTCCTACGTCAGGTCCTGTACATCCACATTTCAGGCAAGTCGAACTGCAAGATTCGGGGCAAGAAAGGGGCAGGTCCGGGAAGCGGAAAATTCGAAGGAAGTTGCTGGTATTGTAAGGAGCCAGGACATCGGAAAGTGGATTGCAACAATTCGAAGAAAGAACAGGAGGACAAAGCAACGGAAGTGCAAGAGGATCGTGACAGTTTCCCAAGAGAAGAAGTGAATCAAGAAATGGACCAAGACCTTACAGGAGGAGTGGACTGTGTTGAGGAGCAAGGACGTCGTCGGAAGTGGCTTAGAAGAAGACATGGTAAGTTGAAGGATTATTTTGTGTATAGTAAGATGTTTCATTA
This sequence comes from Birgus latro, assembly GCA_018397915.1. NCBI lineage: Eukaryota > Metazoa > Arthropoda > Malacostraca > Decapoda > Coenobitidae > Birgus > Birgus latro. The sequence goes on from JAGKTI010000408.1 coordinate 26,898, forward strand.
GGATTAAGGTTTATGTTTGTATATTCTGTGTACTTTTGTCGGGACGACATAGAACCAGAGAGGGGGTCATGTTACGAAGCGAGGTTGGCCAGTTAGGTGCTCGAGAAGTTTCTCGGCGTTTCACGTACTGTATTTCCGGATTCAGTACAAGTTAAAAGTTGCCAGTTTGCCTGCTGTTTGTGAGAGTAGTTGTTTCGTAAGTTAAGCATTAATTTTTATGCTCTTTTTCTCTATAATGTTTTATTTACGTGATTGTTCGTTAAATTATGTAATTCAAGTTTGGTAAGAGTGTTATATAATGTAAGAAAACTGGCATATTTTGGCTGTCTCCGAGCTGGTAACTGTTGTTGCTAGGGGCAGGCAGCTACAGGACTAGCATGGGGTAGAATGTTGGAGAAGCAAGGAAGGTTATACAAGGATGGGGATGAGACTATAGAGAGAGAGTTGGGTTTCAGTTTAGTTTGAGTGAAGTCTAGTAGGTTTTCAGTTCAGTTTGAGTGTAGTGCAGCGACAGTGCAGTGAAGTTTGTACAGCATCGGTTATTGTGAAAACAGTGAAGTGTTATTGAAGTTTGTATATTTGCGGTACTTGTGAACACAGAGAAGTGTTATTGTGAAAACAGTGAAGTGTTGTCGAGCATTAAGTGTAACTGCAGTTAGTAAAGTTCGTATAGCTCCAGTGCTTGTGAGAATAGTGAAGTGAAGTTGGAAAGCATTAAGTGGAATTATTTTGAAAATAAAGACAGTGAACTTTAAGTAGCCAGTGTTTATTTTCGCCTCAGCTGATCTTGTGAGCTATACACCTAAAGGCTGACTATAGGAAGAATAACTCACTGGGCAATGTCCTTCCTATACTGAACTACTGCTGTTGGAGCCTGTGGCTGTGTGGGGATTGGGACACAACACTTATATTAAAGTATCCTGCACTGATGATCAAAGTTTACGTCAAATACATTTCTTTAAAAACAGAAAGTTTATTTCCAATATCAGAACGATTTTAACATAATATGAAGTATAAATTAAAAGCACCCTTATCAGGAACTTTTCATCTCTTGGAGGTTGTTGTATGACGTGAAATGCACTTGCTACATTTTGTCATGGTAGCCAAAGTAAAAGACTTACGAAATTGCGTGAATTTTGTGATAACATCACATTTTTCTTTTTTTACTGTGAAAGATGAGCGTTCAAGTACTTATGCATACGCGAAACGTACTCGGAAACTAATAGTAGATAACTTCATAATGATTTCAAACTTGCTGACAAAGTTGACACAGTTGCCAAAGATTTGTGAGCACTTGTCTCCCCCCTCCCTCATTTTTTTTCTTTTTGTACTATCGTGCCAACATTGCTTGTGCTGACGTTTTTTGTAAGCATTTGTATTTTGAGCAAATATTGGCGAGTTATTTATTTTTTCTTTAAATCTTAGACCTGAAGCAGCGTGAAAGTACTGTTAATGTGTGGGGGAGCAGCTTTGAACGGTATTTGTCGTGGCACAACACTTACCTCATCTAAACCTATTGTTCTCAATTTACCAAACAAACTGTGAACTCACCCAATGTCTGGTTGATGGTCCCGTGTAGAGTCCCTCTCAGCTTCTCCACATCTGAAGCATTATAAGTAGGCTTATTAAGAAGCACAGCACAGATAACCCAGTGAAACTATACGCATGTCACTCTAGTAAATCCTGTTGCTGGAATACTACTGGCAACAATAAAGCAAGGACTAGTTAGTACAGCAGTAGATCCTCGTCCTCACAAGGAAAGTAGATTAAAAAAAAATAGTATGACTAGGCATATCAGAGTTTAAAAAATGGAACGACTGAAACTTATTTGAAGTATGTAACTATAGTCTTATATATCAACAGTTAAATACAAATGAACATTAATTATGTGTTTGCGCCATATCTTGTAGAAATTGCCTAAAACCTATTCGGCATAGGGTGGAGGAGGAGGTATATGACGGAAAGGAAGTTAGAGGGGAGGCCACAACGCATTTAGCGCAATTATCATTTATGTAATATTCTTACTACTACCAAGCCATTTTAATCAGCCTATGAGTATCCCTATAGTGAAGCGGTTAATGAAGGCAATAGCCAACGTTTCAATTCGAAAAATAACTTCTAAACAGAATAAACTCGTCAGGAGATGTAGGCTAATGACAGTCTAGGCGTGGAAGATTTGTTAGAAAATGAGCCATACACTGATTTAGCAAAGCTCTTTTGGTCGTTTTAGGTAAACGAGTGTACCATTCCCCTTATATGTATACGTGTATGTATTATGCCTCCCTCACTGTATACCCCCCACTGTATGCCCCCCCCCACTGTATCCAGAATCGCAGCGTAAGCATCGTTCTCAGGCTTGCTGGCAGAACTAGAACCGCATGTCCGGGCAGTCGGAGGGCTGATATCAGAGAGGCGACACCTATATTTCTGTGATCCTCATTAAAAGACGTTAATACTTACTCCAGGACTTTCCTTCAACCATCAAGAGAGGGGTGTTACATTTTTGGTAGCAGCGGTGATCGACCCTCGTTTCCAAACGCCTCCTACAGTGTTTTAGTGCCACCAACAACTACTAGCTGCACCACCTCTCACAGCCTCGCCCTCTCTCCCTCACTCTCGTGGCGTAATACCGGCTCTGCATACAGGTGTCCAATACCCCTCCCCAGTGCCATTCTCTACATCGACCACAACCCCACACAGGCTGTGACAATCGACGCCGCAGCCCTCAGCACCTGTTCAGGCACCTGTTCCGACACATGTTCAAGTACTTGTTCCGACACCTGTTCATCTGCCGGTGGCCCTATCCAGTGTCTGCCGTTCACTCTCTGCATCTGCCACTTCACTGCCTTCTGCAACATCTGCCACCCACCAGCCTTGCATCTGCCTGTGGCGACATATGTCCACCCTTCAGTGTGCCTCACATCTGCATTGCATTACACAGTCGCGCCTCTCCACCCTCCTATTCACGTATCGGCTCAAGCCCAGCGCGACGCTCCACCTCTTCCAAGACTCATCCTGCATACCTACTACCAGCCTGCCTCTGGCTCCGCCCACCACGTGCCCTCCAAGTTCACCCACCAGCTGATCAACGCCCTTCCCTCTCCAATCCACTTCGTTCTCCATTCAGCTGTGTAACTATATAGTGTATCTTCATCCCCCCATCTGACTTTCTATAGAGATTATCCTCCGATTTTCTCTACAGACTGTGTGTTATTGTCATAATTCATCTCCACCCCCCACTCCATCCTCACATTCACCGCCAGTTTTATTCCTTATCTCCATATCACCTACTATTTATTACAACTACCATTCCCTCATCTCCATACATTTCCATTTCCATTCTCATGGTACATATTCTCATCTTCACCCTGTAAATATATATATCACTCCTCATCTCTCATTTTATATTGTCGCCAGACTACATGCCATACTTTGCATATACGGAACTTACTCCCTCCACTCTCAGTCAAGAAACAACCAATGATCACAACCCCCCAGGCGAGGAAGATTCAGTGACTCTTTACGTAGCGGACGCGCGTACCACCGCCTTACCTCACCACCTGCCACTTCATTACTCGCCTCCCCACACCCTTCCCATCCAGATACCTCATCCTCTACCCCTGTTACTACACTGCCTGATTCTCTCCTTCCTCCTACCACTCTCGTTAACTCTCCTGCCCCACTTCACCTCTCGTCTCCCTTACACTTAACTACCACTACCTTCTCTCTCTCTCTCATACCCCCATCACTTCTACACTTCCAGCTATGAACCAAACGGCCCCTACTCCCCAGTCTATCTATCTCGACGATGCCAATCGTCCCAAATTTACCGGCGAGGACTCCACTTGGTCTGTTTATGATTTTCTCAGAGAGGTCGAAACCGACATCAACAATCGGCGGATTACAGATGAAAACCTCAAAGTCCCTTATCTCATGGGTCGCTTACACCAAGGCAAATCGGATATCGGATCCGTGTTGGACATTTTGATGGCGTAACAACCTTTGCTGATTTCTGTAAGGAACTCATAACACTTTGTTGTCAACATTCAAATGCCGCATCTCTCATTGGGTTCACTAATCTCCTCACCCAGATGGATGAGGACTTGAGCGTCCCCCCCCAACATGCCAAACTACGCGAAGCAGCCGCTGCCATGAAAGCCACTAGTAGCGAGATTCGCCAGTTACTTATAGGCACGAAATGGGTACAGAACGTAAATGGAGCCCCTATGGTTTCACTCGACAACCTTGCAGATTTATTTGGTTACCTGAGATTCCTCCATTGGCTTATTCCTAAACAAAGAGAAACAGCTCTGGCGATCGGTTTCAATCCAGGAGATAGAATTGTTCAGATTACTAAAGCCATCCATGAAAGAACAGGTTCAAACCACACGCGTCAGGCCACAGACCGACCCTTGCTCTCTCAGGTCTGTCACACTACCACTTCCCCAGACCAATGCCGTTCTCGTTCAGTCACACAAGGCAGACCTGCCACAAATCGTTCTCCAACTGCCAGTCGTGATCAATCTAGCGTCCGACAGAATACAGTCCTCGATCCTTTGCTGGCACGGTGGTACACCTGGACATTGAGCAAACAGTTGCGACCGTAAACACACACGGCCTGACTCCCAAACTAGACGGCGTACGCCTTCCCGTTCGTGTCGCCCTACATGCAAATATCACAAGACTAGTACGACACACACTACTGACGAGTGTCGTTACCTAAATCGCCACCAGTCGGGGGAAGCGCTGCGCCCCTATCGGACCAATATGACGTAGCGACAGAACACCAATTCCCCATCATCCATGTAGGACCTATCACTTCCTCAGGTCTAGTCATTCTAGGACGGAGTAATGACATACCAACGTCGTTCTTCATGGACACCGGATCTATAGTAAACTTGATTTCTGATACCTCCTTAGACATCATTCAATGCCACCGCAATTGCGTCAGTTTCCTTGAACCGCCAAACATTCACCTATGCGGTGTAGAAGGCTCAGAGTTTAAGGTCAAGGGAAGAGTCACTTTAGAAGTGCAACTAGACAGTGCCATGCTCCCTTTCCCAATAGAATTTCATGTTACTAACGACTTGAAATATCTAGCAGATGCCCTTATTGGCTTACCCACCATGGCACAACACTCCATTGCATTATTACCTGCTTGTAGTAGTATAGACATTTCTGGGATCCCAGTCTACAGTATGAAATGTCCCCATCCTGTACTGCCAGTAACTTCAGTCGTTCAGTCCCCCCTGACTCTCTCACTCCCTAAGAGTACAGAACAAGCCGAGCCGTCATCATCATCATCATCACCCGAAAATACAGAGATCATTCCTTTGCTGACTCAGAGCAAGTATATGCATTCCTCAACAACTGATGATACATCCTCTCAGCATTCAGAAAAGGCTCTTCCAGCCTCCTCTAACGACAGCTGACTCAGACATGTCTCAGTTACCTACCTCACAGTGTCTAACTGATGTTCTCCAACACGCAGTAACGAATACGAGCACAATTTTGTTACTGCATGAGTTCACCAAAGTCTCTGTTCATGTTGTAGGTGCGAAAGAAGGAGTGGATGTACTAACACTACCTGAGATGTGTTGTGTGAATGGCTTAACTTATGAGTCAGCCTGGTGCACGGTCTTAGAGGACAGTCTGTGTTATCTATACTTGCTCAATGTCACGAATGCTCCACTAAAGCTTAAAAGTGGTGTAAAGATTGGAGGTTTCCTGGTATACCCAGCGGCGTAATGGTGTGCTAGAAATCCTCTATCCCTGCTGATGATGATAGTCTACCAACAGGTATATGTGGCATTAACTCTACGGGATCTACTCCGACTCGTTCACCTGACCTGCTCTCAAACCTAACTTGCAAAGATTTTCCACAGCATAAATCTCAACTGCTCGACCTTTTGCAGCTTACATAAATGTGGTAGCCTTACCCGGAGAACACATGGGCAAGACAGACTTAGCCAAACATCACGTAGACCTAGTGCCAGGAACTCAGCCGATTTACATACCAGCCTATCGGTTACCTCACAGCTTGAGAAAACAGACAGATCAGATGGTACAGCAAATGTTAGTTCAGGACATTATCGAACCCTCCGTCAGTTCATGGAATAGCCCTCTTTTCTTAGTCCCAAAGAAGGACGGCAACTTTAGACCAGTAGTGGACTACCGTAAGGTAAACTCAGTAACCGTTCCCGACCGTTTCCCGTTACCTGTCCTCACAGATTTGCGAGAATCACTCGGTGAAAATAACGTAGTCTTTTCATCCCTAGACCTCCTCAGTGGATACTGGCAGGTCGAAATGGACGAATCCTCTCGCCCAATTACAGCCTTCAGCACTCCTTCCGGACATTTTCAGTTTAAGAGACTTCCTTTTGGTTTGAGAAATGCTCCTTCAGTATTCATGCGACTTATCCATTCGGTCTTTAGTGGTATGATGGGACACTCTTTTTGCTTACCTAGATGACATCATTGTTGTCAGTAAATCAGTCCCTGACCATTTTGCCAAACTACATCAAGTATTGGAACGCCTACAGCTAGCAGGCCTGAAAATCAACCTCAGTAAATGTGACTTCCTGAGAAAGAAAATCAACTTTTCTAGGCCATGTTGTCGACGCACAAGGCATTCATACTAATGATGACAAAACTAAGGCGATCATCAATTTCCCAGAACCTAACACAACCGATGCTGTCAGAAGTTTCCTAGGCCTAAGTGGTTCCTGTCGCAGATTCATAAAAGACTATGCAAAGATCGCCGCTCCTCTAACTAACTTACTAAGGAAGAATGTATCCTTTGTGTGGACTAACGATCAGTCCCAGGCTTTTCAAGCGCTAAAGACAGCTCTTGTCAATGCCCCAATTTTAGCATTCCCTGATTATACCAAACCCTTTCTTCTATGCACAGACGCCTCAGGCGCAGGACTTAGTGCAGTTCTAATGCAACTAGATCAAACATCCAGGAAGCGTGTAATAGCGTATGCTAGTCGCGCACTTACCACTGCGAACGTAATTACAGTGTCACCAATTTAGAAACTTTGGCAGTTGTCTGGTCCTTGAAACATTTCAGAGACATAGTATATGGTTATCCAGTGCATATCCAGACCGACCACCTTCCTCTATGCGATTTGTTTAAGGGACGCAACCTCACTGGTAGGTTACCTAGATGGCCCATCACCATCCAGGACTTCAATCCAACTTTTCAGTATGTCCCAGGAAAATCGAACGTAGTCGCGGATGCCCTCTCACGTCATGTAGCCGCACCTGTCACGTCCCTGCAGCCCAAGGTCACTGACAGCACAACCTTAACATCAGAGGATGTTCAAAAGTCTCAGCGCAAAGATTCCATGTGGTCACAAGTAGTTTATTTCCTCGAATCAGGAGATGCCTCGACCTTACCTGCTCTCCCAGTACCACTAGATGAGTTCATACTCAAAGATGGTCTCTTGTACAGAAAAACATTCCTTACAGGAAAGGATTTGCCAAACAGAGAAGTACACCAACTCGTTGTCCCTACTGACATGATATCTGCGGTCCTTCAAATCATTCATGATACACCTCACGCATCCCATCCATGTAAAGACCGATGCTTGCGCCAAGCACGTCTCGAGTACTATTGGCCAACCATGCGTCGTGATATCAATGCGCACTGTGACTCTTGCATCTCGTGCCACCGCCACAAAGGTTCACCCGGCTTACCTGCACCGCTCCAATCCCGTCACGCCTATGGGAAACAGTGTCCATCGATCTTCTAAAACTCCCTCTTACAGAATCAGGTGCAGAGTATTTGTTTGTAGCAGTCGACCACTTCTCACGCTACTGTGTCCTAGTCCCCCTCTCAGATAAGACCGCGACGAGTGTTGCACGTGCTTTAGTAGATCACGTAATTTGCCCTTTCAGTACACCACATACCATTCTCACTGACAATGGTACTGAGTTCAACAATAGCCTCCTGGAGGAGATCTGTCGCCGCTTTAAAATTAATAAATGCGATGTCATACCTAACCATCCAGCTTCCAATGGCCTTGTAGAACGCCACAATAGAAAAATCTTAGAGTGCCTCAGACACCTAGGCTCCCATAGTTCGACATGGGATGACTGGTTTCCCCAAGTGGCATCCTCAATCAATAGCTCCATCAACGCTTCCATTGGCGAATCTCCCTCCTTTGTTCTCTTTGGTTTTGACGAACACCTACCATACACCCTGTTATCCTCAAAGCCAGATCCCATCTATAACATGGATAACTATGTCAAAGTAAAATTGGCCAACTTCCAAACAATCCATCAGGATGTAACGTCCAATCTCGCTTCATCTAAGGAGGACATGATAAAACGCCAGCATAAATCTGCCTCTCCTATCACTATCGACGTCGGTGATCTAGTCTATGCTCATTCCCATACACGTACATCTAAATTGGATGAAAAATTTACCGGCCCTCATCGCGTACTGAATAAACAAGCCAACAAGTTCCACATCCAAGACCTCTCCACTACAAACACTAAGTGGGTCCATGCTGACGATTTGAAACGTGCTCCACGGGGCCTAGTGTTGGACGAATCACTTGCACAACCTAATGCTCTCCCTCCTACTCGCCAAATCCCTCACTCTAAACCATCTCCACGTATCCAATCTCCTTCCTCTCCACCTACACCTACTCATTCATCAATCAGTCAGCATTGATCCAAACTGCGTTCCGCCCATCAACCTCTCCAGGAACTCTCCCATTAATTCTAACCTAATCTTCTAGGTATGATGTTAGCGGTCTACATGCTGGCAGTGCTGACCCTCCTAGGGTCTGGGTTGGGTGAGGACGATGGTGGAGTACATCCCGGGGCCTTGGTCGGCTCGGGAGGCGAGGTAATGCTGATTGAAGATATAGTCTTCCTCCAATACGATCTTGCGCCCATGGCCGACGTAGCCATCGCCCTGCCTGCCTACGCACACCAGCTCCACAAAATCAAGACCCACCTCACAGCCCTCATGGGGAAACACAACCCAAATCAGTATTTATATCATCTTCTCCTCCCATTCTCCTGGCAGTTGCAATACATTTCTCGTACATTCACTGAGCTCAATGACACTTTCTCCATTCAGCCACCTGTAGGTCATTCTCGTGTGAAACGAGGTCTCTTTGATCTCGGAGGTGAGATTCTCAGCGGATTGTTTGGCGTCGCTACAGCCCGTGACCTTTCCGGCTTCAAATCTGACCTAGCTCATTTAGCTTCCACCCAAGAATCTCAACGCCGAGTCATCAAAGTCCAACACACCATGTTACAGAAGATTACAATCCACCTAAATGAAGTAACTTCCACTCTGAACAACTTCACTGACATCTTAAACCAACACCTCTCCAATCTCAACGTTCTTTCTCAGTTCTTTTATCTCAAGCTCAACATGGATAATCTCCAACTAGCCATTGACTCTCTACTCTCTCAGGTCACTACCTTGGTTCGTATCCTAGTCGATGCTATTAATGGACGTGTCACTGCAGAATTAGTACCTATCTCAGCTCTCCGCTCTGTATTAGAATGGGCTCACTCTACTTTCGGTTTATCACCAGTACTCCCCTACTCCTCTCTCGAATATTACTATCCAGTTCTCGAGGCCACTCTTCTCACCACATCCGTCGTCCTCCATATCCCTCTCCGTTCTGACATCACCTTCAACCTTTTCCACATCATTCCCTTCCCCTTCCGTTACAACAACTCCTTATTGCAAGTCTCTGTTCCTTCAGAATATTTCCTCCTATCCCATGACCACCATTCAGTTTCGTCACCATCATGTGTCCTGTGTCTTGGTACTTCAGTCCGCTCCGTACCCGCTCGTGGTCTCTACAAAGCACCGGACTATTGTACCGTCAAATCAGAGTCAGTCATCACTTATGCCACTCGCTATCACCAATCAGTCCGTAAACACTCCTATGACATCTTCCAACCAATTGACATGCCTTCCACCCTGCCATCTACTAACATTACCGTTATCTCCCCCAACATGCGTATGCTAACATTCCTCAACGACAGTGACTTCATTATGGATCAATTTTCTCTGGCCCTCAGCCGTTCATGGGTTCATCCAACCGTTGTGCTTCCCCCTGTGGTCATCTCTTTCATAGGTTTTCTACTCATAATCTGTGCAGTGCACTGTTGTCTCCGGAAAATGGAAAACAGACTACAGGAAATCAGACTTGCTACTGGCATAGTGCGCCCTCCCCAGGACTAAGTGCCCTGCCATTCAGTGACTGCCTGTGCCACCTGATAAGTTGCATAAACTGTGGACAGAAAAAGTACCACCAGCAAATGTTGACATATCTCTGATACAGTAATGTGTGCCAACTAGAAACTAACATAGAAACAAAACAAAAAAGACAAAAAAAAATGAAAGACATGTGTACCCTATTACACGAGTGTTATCTACAGTACTTATATGGACATCTGAACATGCGTGACCGCATTCTCTATTTACTTCTTGTCTCATATATCACCATGACTCTATGTATATCTTATATCAACATACCTACCCTTGTAACAGTGTATATCACTAGTACCCACCCCCTTGACATGGCCATGTCCTCCCTCCAACCCCTGTATCATACTTACTCCCTCCCATCCCCTGTATCATAATGCCTCCCTTCTTCCCCTGTATCATATTCCCTACCTGTACAAATCTCCCGCCTCCCTTAGTCATATGAACCACCCCATATACCTTCTCTCTAGTGTCAGGAGACACCATCTCAACCACCCCGGGGAGTATTGTACCATTCCCCTTATATGTATACGTGTATGTATTATGCCTCCCCCACTGTATCCAGGACTGCAGCGTAAGCAGCATTTCCCAGACTCGCTGCCAACGAATACCATGTGTAACAGGCCAGTCGAGGTCTGATATCAGAGAGGGCAACACCTATATT
>JAGKTI010000408.1:42707-55247 GCA_018397915.1 Birgus latro
GGTAAAGTCCGTTCATGCAAGTAATTCGATTTCACATGGCAAACTCATACATTAGGTCCATTAACGGTTCTTGCACTCTCTAAGTCCATCACCTTCTTATACGTCTGTTCTTTCTTTCTGCAGATGATTTTATTAACCTCAGGAAAGATCTCGTTCTGAAGGGGTTAATGAAGGGTTTAAGGCCAAGAGTATTAGCTCAAATTTGAAGAGAGCCTGGAAAAAAATTCGAGAAAGCTGATTTTTTGAGGAAAGCTACCTGGAAGCATGCTAAGTCGAAATCCACAAACATTCTAAACATTTGAGCTAGCCGTACGGGACGAAAATCCAAGATGTCCGCCAACGGCATGGGACGCTTATATAGCTTTGGAGCCAGAAGTCACAGATGGTCATGTAATAGCTCTTGCTAAGGGTTTGGGGGTATAAGAAAATCATTTTTACCGCTACTTCTACGATTTATTGACGTATGTTCAAGTAATGATCAAGGTCATATACTGCTTTAAACAAAATGGTATATTCAACACATTTGAAGTCAACAACCAGCTCTAACGTTTGCCAGCAGCAGTTAGCCTACTGAACTACTACTAAATAAAACTTTTTTTTTGTTAGTATCATAACTAGTTATAGTCACAGTTATAGCAGGGAACTCAGTATCTTCCCCACCAGGTGGGCATGAATCAGCAAAAGATTGGCCAATACACGAGGAACACACAGGTGCACAGTAGAGTCCTGCATCTCTTGCCACACATTTGTTTACACCCACACAACACAATGAGAAGAACATGCTCTGTTGCTACTGGTCTGTCAGTCAAAATGGGATTGAGCATTCCACCTTGAAGATCCGGACTCCAGTCAGTAGGATTTAGATCCACAATACTGTCCACCCACTCCTGAACTGCAAAGTTGGCTTGATATGAGTGGTACTTTGCGGCTGAGGATGTGGGAAGTAGGCTCTGAAGTTGGAAGCTGCTGGATGCTTTGCTCATCCTCTGCACGTACTGCACAAGTCTTAGCTTATCAGGTGTTGTACATGTCGGGCTGCCATTATATAACATCATTTAGAATATTTCCCCAACTCCGGTCACTTTTTCATGGCTGGCATCGGTCACTTTAAACTCATCCAGCGTCCTCCAATCCTCGCATTCAAGACCATCATGGCCTTCTATTTCCCAGTGCCATATAATGCAGAGACTCTGTCACATCCGGTGATGGCGTGTGCTATCAATAAGTGTTGTTGGGTGTGTGGATGCGTTGGCCGCTGGATGCTGTGTATGCTATAAACAATGTCTCTTGCTTACTGCATGTAAGAGTAGATATTGTCTGTTGTGGCCCTGTCAGCCAATATAACAAGCATGTCTGTATCCTTTGCCACTAGTAGAATAGGTCATGCAATATTCCCAGCAAATGCCAATGCTGTGTGTTACAGTATTTATTACACTAATATGAACTGACTACTAGATGAACAATGTTTCTGCCCAGGAGTGTGGAATTCCAGACACCTTTTCTCCAGGCAATAAAAGCCGACTGTCTTGACGCCAATACACCCTGTGTCCCCCCCTCCCCTCCTATGCTCTCGTCTGCGTGTCCATCTAGTAGTGCACCACTTAGGAATGGTTAATTGGTATTAATATTTTCTCTTTGCTGGTCTTCATTTATACACGGTAATGAAGTACTCTATGTAATTATATTGTTATTTCTTAGTTAATTGTTACTTGTGAGTGATTGTAGAATTGGTACTGTATGATATGATTAATGCCCAAGACGTTCACCTCCGAGCTCTGCATTGACCTGACCTGCCTGCCATCATGGGTCTGCCTGCCTGTGTATTGTGATGCCTTGCCTAACTCTCTCTGTAGTGATAAGTATACTTTGCTATCTTATATGGGTAAGGGTGTGAATATATAAAATTTACTTTATATTTTAATAATATTCATGATTTTATACTCTGTTTCGATTTGTACCGTACATTCTCTTTCAATTTAATGATTATAACTATTGTGTAAACATAAAGAAAAAATAAACAACAGAATAAAAGGAAAAAGTAACTTAATTAAATAGTTAATAAAGAAATTATTCACGTACGGTATATCTTTGAAACGTTATGAAACCATACCGGTACTGTGACTACTGGTATTGAAAGAAAACTGAACTAAACCAAAGACATGATAAACTGTCATGATCTGATAGGCTGCTGTATACTTACAGGATTTCATTGAAGGCTAATGTTAACCCTCCAGTCTATCTTTTTTGGTGGTAACTTCCGTTATCATAGTAATGTGATTCTAGTTTTGTTGACTTTTGATGGGAGTTATTCATTATTCTGTGATGTTATGGGTTTGAACCCTAGTCCGGAACATGTGCTACTTCTCAAGTAGTCAGCATCAGCCTGTCTTTGACAGCAAGCTACGCCTTCAGATGTAAGCCGGTATTTCATCCTACTTACTGTGTCTTGTTGTTACGATTTGCTAAAATGGAACGTTGATTGCCCGTGACTGATGTGTTGAAATAAAACACTGTGTCTGCAGAGACATTTGGATCAGTGCGGCCATTCTTTTCAGCTACCTTGGTTGACAGGGTAAGATTTATATAACCATCAAAGCAGACAGTGCATTCTTTGCCATTGTTATTGATAACGTGATTCACGTAGCTGTTACACACAACACACATCACCTAACGTGCAGTCCACAGGCCATGTCACATTTTGCAGCAAATGTCCTCTATCCACCACACAGTATGAGTTCTTAAGAGCTTCAGTGGATATTGGGACTACTGGAGCTATCAGCACCTTGGCAAGACCACTTTTGTTGTTTCTGAGCATTGCACCCTTGTGAAATAGTGCTGGTGGCTGTGTGCTAATCTCATGCATAAGGTGATTTTCCATATCTGATCAGTACTTTATCACACATGTGACCGGCATGAAGAGCAGTGTGGGGTCGATCTTAACGTCTTTGCCACGGACAGTGCCGGTACAGGTTGCAGCACCAATAGATATAACCCAGTCACTCCTTTTGAGCTTAACATCAGCGTAGTTCAGGCCAGTGATACGTGCAGCTGCCTCCTCACCTTTTTTGACTACACAACCTGCATTAGCTCAAATAGATGCCATGATTCCAGTATCAGTGCAGACCAGTCTCTCGCTGTATTCACCTGTGTAGGCAAATGATGAATGGTGTGAGGTAATTCCGAAAGGAGAGAAAGTGTCTGTCATCACGCGCAATTGGGGATTCCCGGAGGTCTGTGTGTTGGTCAACTGTCTGAGAATATAGACCACAGAAAGCCTCTAGTGACTCACAAACATGAATTGTTTGTGGCAGGACTTTTTATGTATGATGGCATGATGTAATGTTCTTTTGCACCATTTATGAGCCGGAACTGGCATCACTTTAGACAATAACTTTTCATCAAGTCCATCCCTCAGACCAGCGCTAATGTTCAATATGCTAAGTAGGCCTCTTTCTGTGACAGTACTTCAGTCAGAGGTGACTGGTTTATCACAAAAATCACAAATATAACACTGTTCTTGTGCTGCCATCTCGATCCATTCACACTGTCTTCTAGCCATCTATGTACTTCTGCCTCTACACTTCAATCTGTATCCAGTCTCAAAAATAAAGACATCTGATAAAGTATACTCTAATTTATAAATTCATAGCAAAAATTATCAATACAGATTTCCAATTTTTTGCGTTTTGCGCACGTTCTCTGTGCATGTCAGTAACAGAATTCTTGAAATAATAGAAGAAATGGATTTATCACTCCTTAAAACCTATAAAAGGTGGTATTACATGACCAAGTGTGAATTTTAGTCACTAAGCTATATAGCGTCCAATGCCTATGGTGGCCATCTTGAATTTTTCGTCCCACACGGTTAGCTTACGTGGAATATTTGCAATGTTTGTTGATTTGGACTTAGGAGGCTTCTATGTAGCTCTCCTGAAGAAATCGGCTCTCTCGAATTTTATTTCCGTGTGTATCCTTAATGCTTCTGGGGTGTTTATATATCCCAATCAAATCAAAGTCGGTCCTGATCTGTATGAAACTGTCTGAAGATGGCGAGCATATAATATAATCCCTTTTAGGAAAGGAGCTAACTGATTTGTCTGTCTACATTCACTACTGCTGCAACATACAAAAGGGTCAACAAAGAACAGCGATCAAGACCTGATTTCCTATTGGTTGGTAAACCGGGAACCCCAGATGCTGTATTCATAATGAAACTTAGCTAATCTCTCCAATAAATAAATCTCCATATCACTTCATTATTATCGTCTATTACATTATTTTGTCTCTTCCACGTATTGATTACATCAGTCAAGGATGCTGTGTACAGTTGGGAACATAAACGCGATTCGCTCCATGAAGATGAATGCCGGGAGAGTAGGTAATGACTCGAAACCCACCGCTACCGTCTTGGGAGCCCAACATGTCTCTTAAAATACTGTGCAAGTTTCACAATTGTTCGACTAATAAGTGGACCTATATCGTTGTCTGCAGTTATCATTTTTTTTTTTTAACCTGTTTCTGTCTTTTTCGTTGTCGGTTTATTAGCAGCAATATGGAAAAAATACTGTTAGAGAGGAATCACATTTGAAGTAATGGTTAAGGAACACTAAAGAAATGAATGAATAAATTTTGATCCAAAAAAAGTCAAAAGTAATGGGACATGAAAAGCATGAAAAGGGAGAAGATGCTGCCATGGTGTAGGTATGCACTCTCAGGATGCTCTTGCTCACTCTGATCTGGCATTCAAGTGTTTGGTAACAGTGTGAACCAAGTTAAAAGCATAAATACTAATGATAATGCAAAAAAAAAAAAAAAGAATAAACTCAAGATATTTTTAAATACGGCTGAGTTCACACCAACTGAAGATGTAGGAATAATGTCCATCGAGAGAATCAAGGACCATTAAAGTAGAAAATTATTTTTTTTCAGAGGTTCTGTCGTCCCCTAGAATATGACAAGCAACCATTGAATTTACATCCAGTTCCCGAAATGCTTTGTTAGGTGAGTGGGTCGAGGAGAAACAATTTTTTCCAACCATTCGACCCGCCCTAGAATCCAACTTAGTATTCCAGTGGTAAGCTGAATTACGTTAGTAATGCATCCCCCCCCTCCATTCACCTCTGGAATATTTTCCAGGACCCATATGTATATAAACTCTAAAGTTTAAGTTTTGAATAGGATTGCTTGTATTGCTTGTATATCCATTTGTCTTCACTCATACAGGTACTAAACGCTTCACAAATTACAGTGAATATCAACGTAACAGATTTCGAATAACAAAACAGTACATGAAAACAATCACCTGTTATGGGGACATGTTTATCCAGTAAATTTAATAAGGCCCTTCATAAGCAAATCTCTTCATAAACGTGCGGGTAGGCATTTCCCCGGGGGGGGGGATGAGGACGGACAGTGTTTTCCCTGATCTATATAAACCACAATTTAGTATCCTGCGAAGCAGGTTGGTATCATTTTCGGCAACTAGACATCCGCCGTTGCGCAAGATGTAGCCTGTGTGTGTGTGTGTGTGTGTGTGTGTGTGTGTGTGTGTGTGTGTGTGCGTGTGTGCAAGCGCGCGCCTTAACTACGCATAGCTTATCAGATGGATTTGAATGAAATATCCCAAGTTGTCTCGTTATTCTGAAATTCCTCGACTATATACAATTTTCCAGCCATGATTTCTAGGGGGTCAGCACTCCCTCACCACAGAAAATTCTTGGAAATAGTGAAAGATGAGCATATACTGTATAGCTCTGATAATTTTGGACATGTACTGTACAAAGGACTCTCACCCACAAAGCGATATTTGGGAAGCGTGATCCCCCAGTGGTTCTTGGGGGTCAGCCCCCCTCCATAAAATATAAATTACCAAAAATAGGGGAAAGATTTGGATGAAACCTCTCAGGTGAGTTTGTCCGGTTACTCCGGACAAACTCACCTGCCACTACATACAGGTTTCCAACCATGATTCTCGGAGGAGGGGGATCATCTCCCTAACTAAATTAACTCCTAAAACTAAAACTCGGATGATGGACATAGCCGTCATAGAACAGCTGTTTGGTGCACCTTGGATGATGGACATAGCCGTCATAAAACAGCTGTTTGGTGCACCTTGGATGATGGAAATAGCTGTCATAAAACAGCTGTTTGGTGCACCTCGGATGATGGACATAGCTGTCATAAAACAAGTGTTCTGTAGCTTTTTTTTCTGTTGATAAAGCAGACATATTAGCTCAGACTTTCTCCTCCAATTCCACCTTTGATGATTCCGGTGTTGTTCCTCCATCGCTTCCCCACTCTGACTTCCTCATGGCTGACATTAAAATTTCTTCAGCAGATGTATTTTCTGCCATCACTGGCCTCAATACTAACAAGGCATATGGGCCTGATGGGGTCCCTCCTGTTGTCCTCAAGAACTGTGCTTCTGTGCTTACACCCTGCCTAGGTAAACTCTTTCGCCTTTGTCTGTCATCTTGTACCTTCTATTCTTTGTGGAAGTTTGCTCTCGTTCAGTGTGTCCCAAAGAAGGGTGACCATTCCCGGCCATCTCACTATCGCCCAATTGCTTTAGCATCCTGTATTTCAAAGGTTTTCGAGTTTATTCTAAACAAATAATTTTAAAGCATCTTTCCTATCATAACCTTCTTTCTGATCGTCAGTATGGGTTCCGCCAGGGATGCTCCACTGGTGATCTTCTCACCTACCTTTCAGACTCCGGTTCATCCTTCTTTCGGGACTCTGCTGAAAGCTTTGCCATGGCACTTGACATCTCAAAGGCTTTTGATCGAGTCTGGCATGAATCTTTCATTTCCAGACTTCCCTCTTGTGGTTTCTATCCTTCAATCTGTGCCTTCATCTCTAGCTTCTTTTCTGGTCGTTCTATAGCTGCGCTTGTAGATGGCCACTGTTCTTCTCTTGGAACTATCAATTGAGGTGTTCCTCAGGGCTCTGTCCTATCACCAGCTCTTTCTTTTATTTATCAATGACCTTCTAAGCTGTACAGACTCATTATCTGATGACTCCACACTTCAACTTTCCATTTGCTTCCTGCAGCGTCCATCTCGGCAGTTGCGTCAACAAACGAGGGATGAGGCTATTGTTTGCCGAATGTCTAACTTGGCTCATATCTCTGATCGGGATAAAAATAACCTTGCTTTTAATGCATCAAAAACTCAGTTCTGTCATCTGTCAACCCTACAATATCTTCCACAGCAATACATTTTAATTTTTAACAACGTCCAGCACAATTCTGCATCATCTTTAAACATACTTGAGGTTTCATTCTCTCTGGATTTATCTTGGAGAGAACATATTACCCCTCTTGTTAAATCTGCTTCCAAAAATTGGGTGTGCTAAGCCAACTCCGTACTTTCTTTACCCTTGCACAGTCGCTGACTTTATACACGGGTTTTATTCCCCCCTGTGTAGAGTGCAACTCTCACATGTGGGGAGGCTCCCCACACACAGTTCATCTCGACAGGGTGGAGTCAAAGGCTTTTCGTCTCATTAACTCTCCTCCTCTTACTGGCTTCCTTCAACCTGTCTCTTCACCGGACTGTTGCACCTTTATCTATTTTCTGTCACTATTTCAATGCCACTGCTCCTCTGAACTATCAGCTTGCATCCCTCCTTCACTATGGCGGGTCAGTAGCACCCGCCTAGCAACAAACTCTCACCCCTTTTCTGTCCAACTCTCTAATATCAGAGTTAACCACTACTCTCAGTCCTTCATGTATGCAACAGGTCAACTCTGGAACTGGCTCCCTCTGTCTGTTTTTCCTGTTGCCTACGATCTCCAGTCTTTCAAATGCAGTGTGTCCAGGCATCTCGAAATTAATGGATCTTGAGTTTGGTTCTCTGTTATCTTGTTTTGTTTTTTTTCTTGGAGGGAGCAATTTGCAGGCCCCTGGCCTTTGGTTCCTTCTTCCTTGCATTAAAAAGAAACTGGATGACAGACACAGTCACTTTGCATTTCCCGCCAGTGTTTGAAGTCCATTTTCTATGATGCCTAGTGTGTGATATTGGCATACAGGAGTTGGGTTAGCTATACTACCAGTCTTCCTCGGGAAACTGGATGGGTAGAAACAAGTATTTCTGATTCTGCATAGTCTAATTTGCCGTAGGTGGACACTCGGACCCTACTACCTCCAGTCCTGTTAAGCTTCTCATTTGTGCAGGGAAAGGGTTGAGAGATAATAGGATTGCGAGAGTTTTAGAGATGACAGTATCATCATTGCTAAAATGGAGAGATGACATTTGAGAGCAGGATATGCCTGGGCCACCGGTCCCCCAGCATCCTTCCCGTCACCTTCAAGGCGCCATGTCACCACCCTCTCACCACCATCCACATCGCCCCAGCCTAACACTTCATTCGTGTGAGGGGAAGTGTAACATATGTAGTGTAAATCTGTATATGAAAACTGAAAAAAATAAGTGGTATAAAGAAATTTCAGTGTAGAGAATAAGTGTTTACAAAAGTAAGGACTGATATTCATTTAGTGAAGTAAGTTTATAGAAAAAAAAATGTGCAAGCTATAGAAGTTCAGGAAAAAACTATGATACTGAAAATAAATGTTATGACCAAAACTGTACAGTGGTTTTGTATCATCTGGTATAGAGAACAACTGTTGGAGTGAAAAGAAAAAGTGATCTATTGGGACAAGAACTGTACCGTGGTGTTGCACTGTGCAGTATAGAGAAAGTGTTAGAGTAAAAGTAAGTGATTTTTTTGGGCAAGAACTATACACTCATTTTGTATCGCAGTGTATGAATCTTGATATAAAAAACGAGCGAGTGAAAATGAAGGTGGCCTTGCAACAAACATAAAAATAAGTGTTGTGACAAAAAACTATTTTGAATCTGCTGCGATTCCCGTAGTAAAGTAAGAATTTAGCTAAATAGGTGCCCTTTATACATAATTTGCTAGAAAATAAGGAAAACTACGTGTATAAAATAACGAGCTCAAGTGAAAATGAAAGTGACCTTTCACGACACAGAAAACGTGATCATTTGAATGTTAAATCAATTTTCATGGCAAGTACTATGTATTATAATGTATGAGACTTGGTATTCTTCCCTCCCACACACCATATGACACAGTGTCACTCTGGAACAGGCTGAAGAAGTGGGTGAATAAATGAGTTGCTCCTACAGGGTGTGAAAGAGTCATTAATGGAACAGTGGCAGAGGCAGGTGAAGAGGAGCGGGGAGGTCTAGTGGGGCAAGAGATGTTTCAAGGGAGTGCATGGGGAGGGCCAGGGCAGCCCCATCTGCTCCAAGCCAACGCGGGGCCAGTTCGCCTTAGCCACTGACTCATTGGCTCGTACAGTACATCGTAAAGACGCAGCTCTATGCAACCCCAAAAGTTGCCTCCATTCATCACCTCCTACCTCCACATTGCCTCCACCTAGAGACCTGGGGACACTTGAAATGAAGAGACGAAGGGTTGGTGAGTATTGTGATTTATTATTAGAATTTGTGGATGCTGTAGTTACTAAGCTATGATGGGCTGAAAGCAGGCAACCTTTGAAGAAATGCACCCATTTCTCAGTGCACTAGTCCCCCAAGCATTTGGGTTAAAAATTCTCAGTAGTGAAAGGAGGGCAGATATGGCTTTAATACCTTTTTACATGTTGCACAATGGACTTTCATCCATAATACAATATTTGGGAAGCGTGAACCCCTCAGTGATTCTTAAAGGGTCAGCTCCCTTTCCAAATTGAAAACGATCAGAAACAGTAGACAGTTTACAGATGAATTTTAACAAAATCGGCATACATACTGCAGGATTCGGTATGCAGTTTCCATGTTCTTTCTGAATGCACAGAAAGAAATTGCATATCCACTTCATGTGAAAGAAATTTGTATGCTTAAAATCTCATGCTGAAGATCCGATGGCAGGACAGAGTGTCAAACCTCGTCCACAAAAGGGCCCATACCGCCAGTATAGAAATGATGATCCTGAAAGCGAAAAGTTACACTGAACGGGCGATGTTATCCTTGTGGATGGCAACATGATCCTCGCCCAGCTCCTGTACGGCGAACTATCCGTGGGCCATCGACAGCCAGATTGTCCGGGACGGAAGTGCTATAAGGACACTATTCAAATAAATCTGTTATAGAGTGGAACCACCAGCAACAAAACAAAGTGGCGGGCTACCATCAAGAACGCTGGCAACACATTTGAAGAATACCGCTGTCAGCGTCTGCAGGAGGCACAAGAGAAACGCGACCGAATTGCCACATCAGCTAGAGCTGCGACCTTTCTGTGCAGGGGTGGCCACAAACAAATCGCCTCCATGTCGCCTATCCCCCGCCATTTCGTTGCCGTGCTCTTAGCTCACACCCCCGTCTCTCATATACCTGTCCACTCTATCCCTTCATCTCAGCCTTGGCCTCCCCATCCGTCTCCCCCCCTCCACCTCACTCACATACTCTCTCCTCGTTAGTCTCTCACTCTCCATCCTCTCCATATGGCCAAACCACCTCACTGTGTTCCTCCTGATGCTTCCTATCACATCCACATCCACACCACAACGATCCTTCACTTCCTCATTTGTCAGTCTGTTTCTCCAGGTAACTCTACATTCCCCTCTCAGATAACTCTTTTGCGCTGCTCTCATTCCTGACTTCTGTCCCTCCAACAAGGTCCAAGCTTCACTTCCATACGTTAGAGTTGGCATCACAATACCGTCATGTAGTAACTTTTTCATATCCATGCTCACTTCCCTGTTTCTTATCACTGCTTTTAAGGAACTAGCAACCTTTCTTCCCTGTTGTACTCTCTCAAGCACTTCACCTTCTAAACTTCCATCCTTACTCATCACACTACCCAAGTACTTAAATGCACTCACATTTTCCATTTCCTTCACATCCAACCTCACTGTACATTCATTGGCTTCAATTCTTTTGAAGACAATAACTTCACCTTTAGATTCCATTTCTTACATACTCTTCCAAATTCATCTACCAAGCCTTGCAGCTCCCCTTCGTCTTCACTCAACAACACAGTATCATTTGCAAACAACAGTACAGGGAGTTTCCAAACACTGCCCTCTCTCATTAGGGCTGCTCCATCATCCAATGCCCTACCTTGTATCTCTTTTATAACCCCATCCATGTACAGATTGAACAGCCATGGAGACACGACACATCCTTGTTTCAATCCAACCTTCAAATGGAAAGATTCACTCAGTTTGCCATCCACACGCACTGCAGCCTTAGCACCCTCATACATTCGCTTCACTGCCTTCAACAACTTCCCATCCACTCCATATATTCTTAATACCTTCCACAATCCTTGTCTATCCACCCTGTCATATGCTTTCTCCAGATCCATGAAGGCTGCATACAGCTTCTTGCCCTTCTCTAGAAACTTTTCCACTAAAGATCTAAGAATTAATATAAGATCTACACACCCTCTTCCCTTCCTAAAACCTCCCTGTTCTTCTCCAACTAATTCCTCTGTTATTTCCCTAACTCTGTCAATAAGTATCCTACCATATACTTTTCCTATTACACTAAGAAGACAAATGCCACATTGATTACCACATACTTCTTTTTTCCCTTTTCCTTTGTACAGGGGAACAATTATACCTGACTTCTAATCCTCTGGGACTCTACCTTCCTCCCAGGCCAATCTGCACATCTTCCACATCCATTCTACTACTATCTCTCCCTCATGCTACAGCATTTCACCACACACTCCATCAATTCCTGGGGCTTTCCCCATTTTAACTTTCTTCATTGCTTCCACAACTTCTATCCTACTGATTTCTTTCTCTCTTCTCACATCCCTCGTTCTCCCAACCATTCTCCAGTCACTTATACTCACATACCTTTCATTCTCAATGTTTAACAATTCGTTAAAGTGTTCTCTCCATCTGTTCACTTTTTCTCCCTTCTCCACTAGTAATCTACCATTTTTATCTTTCACTCCCCGACTAACTTCTTTGCCACCCTGTCTAACTCTCATTACCTCTTTCCAGAACATTTTCTTACATTCCCTCCAACTTGCACACAAATTTCTTCCAAATTCCTCATCCACTCTCTTCTTACTCTCTCTTACTAATCTTTTCAACTCTCTCCTCCTTTCTACATACAACTCTCTCTTCTGTCTCCCAACTTCTTCCACGCCCCTGTTCCTCATCCACTCACTATATGCTTTGTTCTTTTGTGCCACAGCCTCTCTCACCTCTTCAGTCCACCATGCTGTTTATTCAGTTTATAGATAGATTTTAATATAGATATATAGATAGATAGATAGAGGTAGATATAGATAGATAGATAGATAGATAGAGGTAGATATAGATAGATAGATAGATAGACCGATAGTTAGATAGACAGATACAGATATATATGACAAACCAAAAATGTTCAGTCAGTTAGCCCTCACATTTTAAGGAAAATACCTTCTTAATGATGCAAAGACAGTAACAGGTTTAGTCATTCTTTTTAAAGGTACCAGTACACCATCAGAAGGATCTGCTCTGAAACACACACACACACACACACACACACACACACACACACACACACACA
>JAGKTI010000408.1:55390-71399 GCA_018397915.1 Birgus latro
ATAGACAGATACAGATATATATGACAAACCAAAAATGTTCAGTCAGTTAGCCCTCACATTTTAAGGAAAATACCTTCTTAATGATGCAAAGACAGTAACAGGTTTAGTCATTCTTTTTAAAGGTACCAGTACACCATCAGAAGGATCTGCTCTGAAACACACACACACACACACACACACACACACATTTTCGAAGTTTCAGACCTCCCGCCTCAGACGTCTATGATTCTCTTTGAGTCTTCTTTGAAAACGAACATAAGCAGTTTGTTGGACGAACAAATCTCATTGCAATTAACTGTTTTCAGAGATCGTTTAATATCTGGTATTCGCTCACTTTCATATTCATTCTAAGAAAACTGTGAAGTGCAAGACAGCTGTAAGAGAGAAGAAAACGTATATACGAGCAATCTTATGCACGACTTAAGGGTAGGAGACTTTATAAATACTTCCTTTGTACCACGGCCACGTTACCTACTGGCTTCGGAAATTTTGCAACATCTCTTGTACAGCGGTGATTCAGTACATAATAGCTTACTAATCATCTTGTATTCTACTAATGTCGATATTTTAAAAGGTGTACAGTTTACATCAGATAGTAAGTTGCAAAATGAAAACAAATCGCTAAGGACGAGGAACTACGAAATTTCCTGTGATGACAAGAATACGGTCTATGTAACACACGGTGTATGAGACGTTTACATAGAAGATGGAAAACAAATCACAAAGCAAGAGATACAACAAAGCCTCAGTGTGACATGTGAAACTGATGTGCACTTTGCTTCGTGTTGTTTCTAAGCGAGTGTCTCACCTGTTTCCTTTTTGGTGTCTGCGGATGGGAAGTGCCGTTGAAGGAAGTCAGTCCTGGAGAGAGGGATGGTTAATATTAACAAAAAAATACAATCTTAATTAACAAATACTATATCATTCAGTCTCCTCATATTTATCTCCATCTTCGAACTGCTTCTCCTAATGTGAATATAGTCCTCTAGGGATATTAAAAAAAGATTAAAAAAAATAAAAAAAGGTCCTCGGGTGGTAGTAGTAGCAGCAGCAAAAACACCAGTAGTTGCAATCCCAGCCAAACCTGAAACGTGAACTCACTGAACTACAGACTGAAGCTTTCTCTTCCTGCATTCCACAGTGCTCTCCTCGGGAAAAAGGAAAAATAGCTGAGTGACGTTTGTAGAACCGGTCATTTGAGTCGACCGGTTATATTGGTGCCACCAAGTGAAGGCGTCCTCTCGAACGTTAGTCCTCGGGTTGAAGGCGTTAATGGCAAGCGATAAGCAAACAATATAACCAGTATACACCACATTAAAACTGAAATAAAACACAAACAACTGGAAAGCACTCAGAAACCGCATACCTTCGCCGCCGCCATTGACATTAAAAAGGATTCGAATCCGGATTCGTGGAGATATTGTGTGGAAAACATAGGATCCAGATCCGCCCCCAGATTTAATCCATTGTTCCTTGGCCCATGGCCCACTCTTCCACAAAAATAATTAAAATCATTGAGAACTTTTGGATATATTGTTTGGGATACATAGGATTTGGATCCGGATCCGCCCCAAATTTATTCAATTTTTTCTTTGCCGATGGCCTACCCTTCCACAAAATTTCATTAAAATTCATTGAGAGCTTTCTTATATTATGCGGGATACTCTGGATCCGGATCCAGATCGGCCCCAAAATTCAATCAGTTCTTTCCTTGTCCATGATCCACCCTTTCACAAAATTTAATTGAAATTCATTGAAAACTTTTGGGCAAACATAGGTTAATGCATAACCTCCTCCAACTTCGTTGCCGGAGATAAAAAATTGTAATGCGAACGGCCAATTTAAAATATTTGTTTAATGACATCTGTAGAAACTCAGCCTAGTCACTGATCAGTGGGGCTCAGATGAGGTCTCCCCACAACCTGAATAATCTACTGGTAGGAAGAATAAAGCATGAATAACATACTCGTACTTTGGACTAGGGGTGTTTGGTAGACCTTTCACTGACACGTTCATTTCAAGTCTCCTCCTGAAGATGAGTAAAATCTTGGAGAGGAGCAGCATAGAAAATTATAAGTCCAACACAAGGTCCAATCCGAGTTGAAGAAAATCGCATGGTGCTAGAAAAAAATTAAAGTGAAAAATGCGTTATATGACTGAAGCATCCGGCCATAGAATCGCGAATCTGGCTTCTGTACTCACGTGTAGCTCTGGGTAAGGGCGAGGTAGAAAACGACGCTGAGGAGCAGAACCACTGGAAGCAGCCTCGTAGCTGATGTGAAACCCATTTGGTGAGGCGGTGGACTGTGGAGAGTAGGGGAAATGTTAAGAAGGGAAGAGAGAGGAGGAGATGGAAGGAGGAATAGGTGAGGAGGTAGGGACAGAGTGAAGTTACAAGAAGGGAATGGAAAGAGTGAGGAGAAGAGCTGGTGGTGAGAGGTGAGGAGGACGGTAGTACAAAGGCGGCCAAAGGAAAGCAAACAACAGACTTACTGGTTCTTTCAAGGCCGCTTGTTATAAGGCAAAGTACTGAATGTAAAGACAGGGATGGCAAAACAGTAAGGTTCCCCTCCCCTCACAAAAAAAAAAAAAAAAGAAGCCAAATCGGCAGCAAGGAGAGAGAAGGACTACCATGTTGCATAGAAAAACTGTGGTGTAAATTTCGCAGGAAATTATAAAAGGAAATCATATTCTACACTATCTTAATCTGAAATGGAAAGTAACCAGATCGACATTAGACATTATTTATCGGTCTTCTGCGGCTGTGCACTTCCTTATTTGTACTGCTGGAAACATTATGCTTCAGAAATGTACCAGTATTATTTAGGCGTGAATGTGTTAAGCTGGAGGTTAAACGATATATATTTATCCAGGATGTTAGCACTTAATCACAGTCAATCAAACTGGAAGGCAGCTTGTACTGTATGATTACATCTTTAAAAAAAAAAAAAAATGGTTCGGTTCGTGTGACTGGAAACATTTGCCAACAATTGTATGTTAGCCCGATCCACGGTGAAACTTTTTCCAATAAACATCACTCTGTATCATGCACTGCGTATCCTCTCATAGTCTGTGCTTGATTAAGCTCTTTTAAATTTTACTTGCATGATATATTGCTTAATTAACGTATCATTTTACTCACACTCCGACGTGCCCTCTCAAGCTTTTCCATATCTTTGTACTGTAGATGCTGGCCAGCGTCCAAACATCCTACTCGTCACTAACTGACTAGTACAGTAAGTAAGGAACAGAGTTGTGTGTAACTAAGGGACAGGGTTATTTGTTGCTTACTACTTTTATCTTACAGTTTTGATTCGATTTCAGCCAAACTACGTGAAAATGTTGAAGGTCAGCCAAGAACTATATTTTTAACAAGAGCTTAATGATCAAGGTCACACGGCAAGGTCAACTTAAATAGTTTTGATCCGATTTAGACCAAACTTGGTGGAAGGGTTGAAGGTAAGGCAGGAAAGAAGGGAGGTGTTTTTAAGAACAGTTAGTCAAAAGTCAAGATCAGAGGGCAAGGATAAGGCTTCACCCACGTGCTTCTATGAAGAAAATTACTAAAATGATTTTGATCTGAAATTGACCAAACTTGGTGGAAGGATTAAGAATTAGCTAACGGATCGACTTTTCTCTTTTGAGGACATAAGTAAACGATCACGGTCACATGGCCAGATCAACTTCAGCAATTTTTATTCGACCTAGACCAAAGATGGGAGAGGGTGCAATGTAAGCCAAGGATGATGGGATTCGATTTTGAGGACAATTAGTCACAGGACAAGGTTGCAGGGTAAGGTCCGAGTTTGACGAGTGGGTGTCGTAGAGCACTGGTATTTATTTGATTTTTTTCTTCGGCATCTGTTGGTCTTGGCTGCACTGTTTTGCAATACTGTTACCAGAACAGATGACAGTCCCCTAAATATGGGTCTACCGGGCATTTTTTAAACAGAAGAATATCAGTATTATTCAAAGCATAGGTTATTTCGCTTCAGCTATGCATATTTAGAATTTCCCTTTTTTAATGTTTAAATTTATCAGCCAAGTTTGGACCCAGTTAAACAGTTGATCAGTCTCACAATCAACACTCAACAGACTTTGTGAAGCTATGTCCACACAGTTGCCAATTTTTCTATTCTTAACAAATAATGATAATTTCCAAAACTCTCTTCATAAGTATCAGTTAGGTATATTGAAAACAACAAAAACAAATACTGAACGCTGTTGGTCTCTGCCTGTAACGCCTGCCAAGTCTTCCATTTATTACCACATCTTTGTACGTCAAGCTAGTTATTAATCCACATGAGTGCGCTGCCAGTGAAACAGCGCGCTTATAGTTTCTGAGGGAGTCTTTGTGAGGAACTTTATCAAGTGTCTTTTGAAAATTGAGGTAGACAATGTCGATGCATTTGATTTCGCTTTGAATGTGTATGTGTGTGACTGAAAGATGTACCGTAAGAGATGCATAAAATATGTACGGTTATTCTGAGAGATGTGCTATGAATCTTCGATATTATTATTATTATTATTATTATTATTATTATTATTATTATTGTTGTTGTTGTTGTTGTTTCTCATTGTCTGACAAAGTTATCTTTGCTAACAGTTTCCAGTAAGGTGCAATCCACGGATGTCAAGCTGACTGGGAGATAATTTTTTGGCTGGGATGTGTGGTACTGGGGTGACGTTACTTCCTTTACTGCTCTTTTACAATATCTTAAAAACTTCAGCTAAAGGCTTGAATACTTCTTTCTTTACTGCCTTTAATATGAAAAGGGAGTATTTTATCTAGGCCCTGTGGTGTAATTTTATGTTTAACGATTGCTAGTCGTACACCTCTCCCACCAGCTGTAATATCAATAATCAAGTTGGCCTCTTCTAAAGGAACTGGAGGAGCAATGAGAACGGTATTTGTATTCTACTATAAGCACAAATGCAAAGAAAATGTTAAGATTTTTAGCCATCTGTTTCATTGCAGTACAGGATATATACTATGTAATTAGGTAGGTGGGGGTGCCCATCATCCACTCACTTGATGTGGTGTTGCCAAATCTTCCTTCCTGTCTACCATTCCTTTTCTATGCCTCTCCTTCTCTCTTCCTACGTCTCCCATCCTTCCTGTCACTGTTTATTACGCCTCATTCAGGGCTCTACGCTGAGTCACCAGCCAGATGGTTTCCTGTAATTCAGAAAACCATTTACAGTGCTGGGTGATAATCATATAGTTAAACAAGGAGGTGACGTGGAGCCTATCATGGTGCCCCTGCTAACTCGGTTTAAAGAAGCAAATGCGGCGTCATCCCAGGACCAAACTTCCACACTGTTCCCCGCACCTCGCTGTGGCGAGGCACTGTCAGCCACATCAGAGCATCTGTTCACTGCACGGGACAGCCTTCCAAGGCTGCCTCAGGTTGATGAGTCTGCCTGATCAGGAAGACTGGGACAGTACAAAAACAACAACAACAACAACGGCGCAAGATGGATTTGAGACTGATTACTGTTATTCAACAGGGATAGTACAGTTCCCACCAAATGGAAAGAGGACATCTAGTTCGAAAACGCGTGTAGGGTGCCCAGCGCACATGGTATTCTGTGGCAGGGTACGGTTGTTGCTGTGGATATTTTCTATCAAGTATGTATTTTGTAAGCATTTGTAATACGAAAAAGTATTTTAAATATTAAAAAATGCTATATAATTTATTACATCATACACTGGTCTATATTTTGAAAAATTATTTCTGCTGATTTAATGATTCATGCTGATTTCGCAATAAAGAGATAACGGCCGGCATTAAACGGCTCTGTAATGGAAATTCACTGGAATGGCTGCCATAAAAATGCATAATTGTGATGCGCAAGACAATTGATTAGCACTGGCAGCTGATCTAAGGCTGGAATTTTCTTCTCGTAGATTTCCTAGCGTATTCAGTGTCCGAACAGTCGCGCTGCAAGCACCAGCAGTAGTCTGCCATCATGTTGGCATTCCATCTCCCTTGAAACCTGTGCTCCATCGTCTTGATGTCCTGGTGAAACCTTTCACCTTGTTCTTTACTGGTTGTGCTGAGATTCTCTGGGAAAAAGTTATTGTGACTGTGCAAAAAATGCACTTTCAAGCTCATGTTTGCCCCCAAGTCTCTCAACGATGTCAGGAGAGTTTCCACGATGGATTCATAGTTTACTGCCTTCTCGTTTCCAAGAAAACTCGAAACTACGTTAGCACATGCAGTCCAGCAATCTTTTTCACCCAGCGTCATGGATGTCACGAATTCCTCATCCTTCATGAGCAGCTTTATTTGTGGGCCGTCGAATATTCCCGTCTTGAGTTTTTCGTCCGGAAGTGCGGGGAACTTCAAGCAAAGGTATTGGAAGCATGCGCTTTCCTTGTCAAGGGCTTTTACAAATTGTTTCATCAAACCTAATTTTTATATGTAGTGGGGGCAGCAGAACCTTCTGAGGTTGAACTTCAGTACATTTTTGATGTTCTCTCCAACTGTGAACTGTTCTCTGGATGATCATTCCTTCTATATCCAATATTCCTTATATGGACGCCTGTACCAGAGGCATAGAAAATAAGGAAACTTGGTGTATCCTCCTTGTTGCCCTAAAACCATCGATAGCACCCTCTAGTCACCACACACCATCCAGCTGTGGTCACTGGATTTGATTTTTTCAAGAACCAGTTTCATTGTGTCCTATGTTTCTTTCAATTTGACAGAATGACCGATAGGAATGGAGGCAATACATTCATCGTCATTAGTATCGGATAGTTCAGGCATTGAACTTTCAGCTGAACTTGTGACATCCAAAGTGGTGAAAGTAGGCACAGGGACTTCATCCGAGTGAGGAACAGGCTGCAACGCTGAGGAAAGACTGGGATACTCACAGCAGGTTTTCGTCTTCGAGCTGAAACCAGACACACTGACCACGCAAAAATAGTAATCGGTCAGGTGGTTTTGGGGGTTTCCACCATACCATCGGAACTCCAAGACTAAGAGTTGACTTTTCCTCTGAGATTTTGTCCATTGCTTGAGGTAAAGAGGCGGCCTGCAGTCCTAATGGACCCAGGATCGAATCCCAGCTGGGGCAGGGAACAGTTTAAGGATTTGAATTTCCTAAAAAAAGCAGACTTTCCTGATCTACCAGAAGACCCGCCGACATGTCGTAAAAATACCTCCGCTAATACCAATACACCAGTCCTGTATGAGACAGCCCTAGCATGTATTCAATATGGACGGTCGGTGTTAGCGCCGAAGTGGTGACAGGTATGTAGGAGGGGTATGTAGGAGGACTGCTGGGCCTTGATAGCAGGCTGTGAAGCCTATGCCCAGAGTCAGGCACATAAAAAAAAAAATTTGGGTGGCCCGTGGATTCTTGTGGTCACCAAGAGGAACACCAAAGTAAGTGCGATATGCTTGGCAAACGAACTCTGTGCTTTTTGTGCTCTGTTTTGGGGTGGCAAAAGATCCACAGATATAGCAAAACAAATCAGGATCGGTTTTACATTTTCTATAAGAAGCCATTGTCTTCTGCGACACAATCAGTGTAAATGAAGCAATAGCTGGCTTGACCGATTAGCACAGCACCAACGCCTTAGGCATCCAACCGACAACTAACCCCTCCCTACCGGGTATTCTGTAGACAACTAACCTCTCCCTACCAGGCGTTCTGTCGTCGGCTGCTGAATCATACTGTATAAGCCGGAGGCGCTTCCAGTCCCCTCTTCTTGGACTGCCAAAGGCGTAAAAGCTGGATGTACACGGTAGGAACCATTGGGGTCACAGCATTAAATGATATTTTATATTCATATACCTCAGCATTATATTACAATGGGACCAGTTCATTGACAGCATTCAGCATTTTGCGGGAAATTTTGATGTTCCAGCTGAAAATGGTTGTGATTTTCGGAATCAGCATGCCAGAAATACCGTTAATCTGGTATGAGCTGCTAGCCTGCAAAAGTGATGTAGACCAGTGTTATTATTACTGTTATTATTATTATTATTATTATTATTATTATTATTTTTATTATCATCATCATCATCATCATTATTATTTTCATCAATCATGAATAAAAATAAATAATAATAATGATAATAATAATAATAATCAATCTATCTATCTATTGCCAGACGCATTAATCCCGTACGGGGTGGCCACAAACAAATCGCCTCCTTGTCACTCTGTTCCCCGCCATTTCACTGCCCTGCTCCCAGCTCACATCCCCTTCTCTCATATACCTCTCCACTCCATCCCTCCATCTCATTCTCGGCCTCCCGCTCCCTCTCACCCCCTCCACCTCACTCACATACACTCTCCTCGTTAGTCACTCACTCTCCATCCTCTCCACATGCCCAAACCATCTTAATGTGTTTCTCCTAACGCTTCCTATCACATCCACATTCACACCACAATGCTCTTTCGCTTCCTCATTTGTCAGTTTGTCTCTCCATGCGACTCCACATAATAATAATAAAGATAATAATAACAATAATGATAATAACAATAATAATGATAATAATAATTGTTATGCTATGTATTTGTGGGTCGGTTTCTCGCCCTCAAATACGCAGGCTACAGCGGGTCGCTATTCTAGACCGGGTCGGTAACTCTAAAGAGTAGGACTGGACACAATAACAAGGCAGTAAGTATTACACACATGTATTCCAGATATCTTCCCAGGGACAATAGTGCATCAACAAATATATTACAAACTGGGTTGGTCGGGGATGGGCTAACACTTAACACAAGGTTTTACTTGACGGGGAGCCTGTCACTATACCGACTGGTAGAAGTATGGTACTATTTACCCAACACTTATGGCACATAAAATACACTTATAATCTAAGACACAGGAATGAATTTACTACAATTTTCCAAACCCGTATAGCACTGGACGGCACTGTATATAAGTTACGTTAACACCTGTGTCACAGACACCTGTCGGCCGGAAGTCTATCTCAGGTAGAGCCTGCCGCGTAGTGATCACACTGACGGGGGGGTGACTGCGATATTCTAGCTTACCCTGACTAACGTGCCCGGACACTGGGGTGGGTGGAGGTTTAATGCACGAGGGGAAGGCACGATGGAAATAATATATATTCCATCTGTTAGTCACTGAGGTGTTTCACTCACGTGCCTGTGGGTTGAGGAAGGAGAGTTTAAATAACAAGGGAATGGCACAACCGACACAATATTATTGTTCTGTTGGTCACAAAGGCATTTCGTTCACTGGGGGGGGGCGGGGCTCTACTCGGGATATGAGTCAGGACAAGGTTAGCTATTAGGCCCGTCCAGTCTTATACTCTGGGTTCCTGGTCACTTAACACGAGAATACACAGTAGGGAATCCCCCGTATTGTATAAGTTAATGCACACAAATATCTGGGTCGGAAAAGCACACACATATGTAAAGTCCACTCACTTCATTACCACTGGTGGGCTCTAGGTTGATTCCTCCGTCCGGGGGAAGGGCAGAGTGGCGCGCCCCTGGACAGGGCCCCACACGTAGTCGTGGGACTAGGGGCTCAGCCCGAAGAAAGCCAGGAGACAGGTCTGTCGTCGAGTCTGGGGGAGACTCAGGGAGGCCTCGTCCACAGGTAAGTCGCGCCCCAGTGTTCGAGGCAACTCCCGGGGCAACTGAGGACCCAGGGTACTGGAACCTGGGGTGGCTGGACTGTGGCAACGACTGGAGGGCGGCGTCGCCGACATGGTCGTCGCACGGGGACCTCGGGCCGGGGGAGTAGTAGACAGGGCCCAACGTCAGCTGCGGGGTCTGCGGGGACTCTGCTTCGACCGCTGTTCACCCTAGTAGAGTTGCAGAGAACTAAGGCCTCGGGTGAGGCCTTGCCACGGCTCGAGGGAGGAGTCTTCTCTGGCTGCAGATCCTCCTGTAGGAGAGAAGCGGACTGTGGCCTGCTCTACATCCGACCTGACGTGACTAGTGGCCAACGTCGTGGTAGCACAGGGGACATCAGCTTTAATGCGGCTAGTGGCCTGCTCTGCCTCTGGCCTGACATGACTAATGGCCGACGTCGGGGTGGAACAGGGGACAACGGCTTCAGTCCGGCTAATGGCCTGCCCTGCCTCTGGCCTGACGTGACTAGTGGCCGATGTCGTAGTGGCACAGGAGGTTGTAGCTCTGGTGCGGCTAATGCCCCGTACCGGGGAGCTGAGAGGACTAGTAGCAGAGGGACGGCCTGTGGCCGATCCTGCCTCGTACCCAGTACGGCTTGTGGCCAATACTGCGGTGCCACTCTGGGGGGAAAGACTACAGGAGTCGGACGACTTATGGCCTCTCCTTCCCGGCCGACATGCGTCCGTGTCGCGGCCCTGTAGCGGGGATGCAATGCAACTGGGGAACAGACTGTGGCCGGTTCTGCCCTGTACCCAGTATGACTGGCCAATACCGCAGCGTTGCGTGGAGTTTTTTTTTTTTTTTTTTTTTTTTAAGATTCGCCACACTGGTGTGGCACGGGCTCGGGGTGGAGAGCCCGTCAGAGGGTGGCAGTAAGTAAACAAGGGGGCGTCCTCTGCATGGCGACAGAGGACGATGGCTTGGGGGGGGGGGGCAGAGCCCATCCCCCATAATAACAAGGGGGCGTCCTCTGCATGGCGACAGAGGACGCTGGCGTGGGGGGGGGGGGGGCAGAGCCCATCCCCCGGACAAATATATACCAGTGCAGTGGCTGGAGGGTAACTCCAGCCACCTGCGTGGAGTTGTAAACTCCACCCCTTACCTGGCGAGTGGAATTTCGGCCGGACTAGGCGCCGGCGACTGCTACCTTTCCGGGGCACCACCTGGGAGCAAGAGGGGCGCCGGGAAGTGATACAGGTGCGCCGTTCCTGTTCCCAGCCGCTCCGTGTCAGTGGTGGTCCCCCGGTTGTACTGGGGGGGTTGGGGGTGCTGGTGTCGTCTGCACTGGCCGTCGCGTCGTCTGTGGCTCCAACCCCTAACTCCTCTGTATTACAATAATAATAATGATAATAACAATAATAATAATAATAGTAATAATAATAATAATAATAATAATAGTAGTGGCACCAGTAGTAGCAGTGGTAGTAGTAGTTGTAGTAGTAGCAGTAGTAATTATAAAAATTATTATTAGTTTCTATCATTAATCTAGACGTGCGGTAAAAAACCGTTCCTGTGAAGACACGTCTTCTTGACAAGCTTCCGCGCGGAGAAAATCCGTTTGTGTGAAGCCGGCCTAATGTAGTGCCGTAATTTTAAGTATAGCCTAAGTGTAGTATTAGTTAGTGTAAAGTAGTGTAAGTGTAACCCTAAACTTACATATATTGTCTGCAGAGTGCAATGTCTAGCCGTTAAGTTACATATTCAAGTTTAGGCTTAGTCGATATTCATAATGCGAGTATGACTCTACTATTGATAAAACTGGATTGAGCATTAGTATGAATATGAATAATATTTTATGTGGATCTGTCGATTTCCCAGTGAACCTGCATAGCCGCGAAGCTTTAGCAAGAGTTTAACAATCGCGAATGCCTGTCTTCGTACTCTAATCCAGGAATTTATATGTCAGTGTTAATAGTGTTCCCCTTTTGAACTATGTAGCGGTGAACTGAAAGTTATTTGAGTTATAATTGTTGATGATACTCATTAGTTATGCACGAAATTTGCATTATTAGCTTCGCATCGCAAGTCACTGTAGGGCCATAAAACCAGCGTGGCTATAAATTGTTCAGATTCTCATTCGTCTCAACTTCGATGTAATTGAAGTTCCCGTACACTTATTTCAAAAGTTTTAAACATCGTAAGTCAATTCTCTATCTGTGTCAAGTGCAAACGTATTTTTAGTATTCTTTGGAGATTTTTGAACAGAGATTAATATTGCAAAGTAATCAGTCAAAGTCATAGCCTATTCCCGAATAGAAGTTTATAAAAGACCGGGAGCAGCGCACCACAGCGTCACTCCCGCTCCATTCTTCTTTTTTTTTTTTTTTATGCAAGGAAGAAGGAACCAAGGGCCATGGGCCCGCATACTGTTCCTTCCAAGAAAAAGTAAAAACAATACAAAAGAGAGCCAAATTTAAGATCCGTTCATTTCGAGATGCCTGGACACACTGCGTTTGAAAGACTGGAGATCATAGGAAGCAGGGAATACAGACAGAGGGAGACAGTTCCAGAGTTGACCAGTTGCATAAATGAAGGACTGGGAGTAACGGTTAACTCTTGCATTAGAGAGTTGGACAGAAAAGGAATGAGAGTTTCTTGCTAGACGGGTACTCGTGCCCGTCGTAGAGGTGGAGGGATGCAAGCAGACAGTTCAGAGGAAGAGTGACCATTGAAGTAGCGATAGTAGAGAGATAAAGAAGCAACAGTGCGGCGAAGAGACAAAGGTTGAAGGGAATCAGTAAGAGGAGGAGAGTTAATGAGACGAAAAGCCTTTGACTCCACCCTATTGAGAAGAACCGCATGTGGCGAGCCTCCCCACACATGAGAGTTGTACTCCATACACGGGCGAATAAAACCCGTGTACAAGGTCAACATCTGTGGAGGGGTAAAGAAAGCTCGGAGTCGGCTCAGCACACCTAATCTCTTGGAAGCAGATTTCACAAGAGATGTAATATGTTCTTTCCAAGACAAATCCACTGTTGTAGGTCAGTACTCGCACACTAAAATTTTCCCCCTCCATCCCTCTTGTTCGTGTAAAGTAAATCCTCTTGTGCGTCTATAAGTTGACGTTAATTTTTCCCCTGACTCCTCTTGTAATGAATAGGTTCACTCCTGCTCCATTCTTCTGCTGTTGCAGATTGCGAGTACCTGACGCTGTGAGTTTGAATTATGCCATCCTCTAAGGAGTAGTATTCGTGAGATTGAGTGGCCTGCAAGGTGTGCTAATATCTACTTACTCACTCACTCTTAATAAGATCACGCTACCCTATTTCTCTTAATCTCTAAAGTGTCAATAAGATCACGCTACCCTATTTCCCATAGTCTCTGTTGTCTGATCATCAGACTGGTGGCAGCTCAGATTCTGTGTAGTGTACTGATAGCAAAATTCCTCATCATTTCCCTGGTGGAATAAATTCCCAGCATTACACTGGGTGGTGGCAGCTTATTTCTCAAGGTCTTTGATCATTACAGTGAGTAACTAGAAACTCTTAGCGTTACACTGGCAGCTAATTTTTCTAGTATTACACGAGTGGCCAAATTTAGAGCACTACACTAACAACGGCGTGTTTTGTGGATCTTTATTAAGTGGTTCACTCGGCTTCGGAAGCGAAACAAATCCCGAGATCGAGATGCATTTATGATTAGTATACCGTGTTGACAAACGTACGATCCCTGTTTTGCACTATGTTAATTCCTGCATTGTTAACCCGAGGAATCCCATCGACGTATGGGTACGTTGCAATGTTTTGTCACAGCTACACCCATCGATGTACCGGTACGTCACGCAATTGCAAGGGTCATAATTTGCAAAATTTTCAAGTTTCATGGGTGATTTTTGGTAGGTATATGTGGGAGACCTTCCTCTACCTGCTGTCAAGCGGGGATACTGCCTGGTTCCACCTAACCCCCTCTCCCCCCCACACTGGGCAATTCACCTGTTAGCAGTAAGCTGGCCAGTAAAGGTATGTTGCTCCACGGTATGACGAAATTCACGGTGAAAGTGAATCCTGAGGTGGAGGACAAAGAAATAAAGAAGCTAGAGCAAGAAACTAACAGAAGTGATGAAGTGGTAATGTCATAAAGGAAGGTGCCATATGTGGATGTGATTGGTGACTGAACAATGCTTGTATTGCCTATATAAATGTGTGAAAACCAATATAGTCTGTTGCCACACATAAATTCGTACCAAATACATAAATAAATACGTAATTGAAAGTGGTTTGAACTAGTTAGCCCTTCCATAGTTAGTTTTCTTTAGCCAGGTACCCTGAAAAAGAAGGAAAACGTAAGGTTGCATGACACCTGTATCAACATCTTTAAGCACAGGATCGCGATTTCTCTATGAATTTTCGATGTTTCTCACCAAAAGCGAAGGTTTGAGCCAATAAATTTTTTTCCCAAAAATGCTCGGAATTTTGGGTTATCGTAGGTTGGAAATCGGTCGGGACGTGACGGGTTAATAACCCTCTTATCAATACTGCATTTGCTAAAATGCAAAGGGAATGATGAATGAATACTTCTTGCTCATGGTGCATGCTCATCCTTCTCAAGACAGATAACGCTCAATGATTCCAGGAACAAATGTGAAATCCAGATAAAAAGATCATTAACTTGCAACGCTAGTATGCACCTCTTAACGAGTGTCAAGTGGATTTAAAGCATAAAACAGATGAATATAATAATTAAATAACACTGGATACTAAATACTGGTGACATATGCATTAATACCAGCATTCACCAGTACTGTAATAGGTGCTGGAGAGCCTAAAGTATTGTAAGTCAAGCAGCACGTAAATGATTTACCCCTCAGCATTATATTTCAAAATATAAATAAACCAATATTCCAGTTTCCACTCAGTTAACGCCAGCGTGACACAGGGATCAGTTCTGGCACCAACCCTGTTCCTACTTCATATTAATGATCTCATCTGTCACCCACAGTCCCATCCATTCATATGCAGATGACTCAACTCTTTACAGTTCATTCACACTCGAACACCCATTTACAAAGTCTAATATCTCTAATTCTCAACTCAGTATAGCCATCTCCATAAATCAAGACTTATCCATGATCAATGAATGAGGACAAAACAACCTTGTCTCATTTAATGCTAGTAAAACCAAATATATACAGTTTACTAATAGACAGATATTGCTAGATTCGTATATTACTTTCAGTGCTACTAATATTCCCATCTCCAAAAGTATTGAAATTCTCGGCGTCTCACTTAACAATGTCCTCAGCTGGACCTCTCATGTTAGATCACTTGCTGAAACCGCCTCAGAGAAACTTGGATTGTTGTACAGAGTCCGTAACTTCTTCACTGATGAGCAGGTAGCTATAATTTATTAGTCATGTGCGCTCTCAGCTTGAATATTGCTCACCCTTGTGGTATGGATGTGGAGAGGTTGCATTAAAACAAGTAGATAAAATTAAGAAAAAAGCTGTTGGAATTATTAATAACCTTGCTACTATAAACTAATTCCTCCCTTGCATTATTTTACAGAAATTTTTATGGCAAATGCCATTAAGTTGCATTCATTGTGCCGTCTCTCCATGCCTTTCCTCGTGCTACATAGGAATCTGGTAGCTCTCATGACTGGAATGTCACACAGCCATATTGCAGAACCTCTGCCTATCAGAATTCTTTTATTTCCCGAACTGCATATCTCTGGAACTCGCTTCCCCAGAGTTCCCCCAAACTGCAACCTACAGTTGTTACAGATATTTTATGAATGGAGGGCGCCAGTAATCTGGTATATGGATTTTTTTTTATTCACTTGTTTTTCCTTCCTCTGTTCTGTTATTTAAAAAAAGGTAACACAAAAGAGTACCGTGTATATTTGTAATTTTGTTATCCTTTCCCTATCTTGTCACATATGTCATAAAGTATTACATAATTTTTGAAGGCAAGTATAAAAACAAGGTTAAACGAATCTGTACGAGTCGATACACTGGCTTGCATTGCAGTAACATCAGTGTGAACCACTGTATCCGAGTGTGATGACAATCCTGCCACAGAGTTACTGAACTACGGGTCCTAGTTCCATCCGGCGAGAACTTTGATTCTGTAAACCCTTCAGTCTGATATCTTTACACCTGTGACTTGCTTAGTGAGAGCGGATGTGTGTGTTGATGAGTGTGTGTGTTTTGATGAGTGTGTGTGTGTTGATGAGTTTGTGTGTGTGTTGATGAGTGTGTGTGTGTGTGTTGATGAGTGTGTGTGTGTTGATGAGTGTGTGTGTGTGTGTGTGTGTGTGTGTGTGTGTGTGTGTGTTGATGAGTGTGTGTGTTAATGTGTGTGTGTGTGTGTGTGTGTGTGTGTGTGTGTGTGTGTGTGTGTGTGTGTGTGTGAAGAAAATAATTAAAAAAAAA